>PISX010000668.1:0-82171 GCA_004024625.1 Mellivora capensis
TTTTTTTTTTTTTTTTAAAGATTTTATTTATTTATTTGAGAGAGAGGCAGTGAGAGAGCATGAGTGAGGAGAAGGTCAGAGGGAGAAGCAGACTCCCCGTGGAGCTGGGAGCCCGATGTGGGACTCGATCCCGGGTCTCCGGGATCATGACCTGAGCCGAAGGCAGTCGTCCAACCAACTGAGCCACCCAGGCGTCCCTGCACTCATTATTCTTGACTCAAGAATTTCCAATGATTCTGGCAGTCTATTCTCTATATCCTTCCTAAGCTCTCTTAAAAGTTATGCATACATGTTGTTGTAACTGCTAAGAGTGGTTATGTCTCTTTAAATGCATCTATAATAATTTTTTAAAAAAGATTATTATTTATTTGACAGAGATCACAAGTAGGCAGAGAGAGAGGGGCAAGCAGGCTCCCCACTGAGCAGAGAGCCCAACGTGGGGCTCAATCCCAGGACCCTGGGATCATGACCTGAGCCGAAGGCAGAGGCTTTAACCCACTGAGCCACCCAGGCGCCCGTTAATAAAATTTTTTTAAAAGATTTTATTTGACAGACAGAGATCACAAGTAGGCAGAGAGGCAGGCAGGGGCGGGGGGGAAAGCAGGTTCCCGCTGAGCAGAGAGCCCGATGTGGGGCTCAATCCAAGGACCCTGAGATAATGACCTGAGCTGAAGACAGAGGCTTTAACCCACTGAACCACCCAGGTGCCCCTATAATAAATATTTTTAAGCTTTATTTCTTTCAATAAATTAAATTCTGTTAATAGAATGACTGTATCACGAAGTCACAGTGTCACTGATAAACTATTGTCAGAAACTAAAGTAAAATTACACAATGGGGAAAAAGGACTGAATGAACAAGTAGCCAAAGAGGACTAGAAAGTAAAGATATAAGAACATAGAATTTACTGCTAAGAGATTATAAATCTAGTCATCTCCTTTCTGCTTCTAACTTGCCAATAATACATATGGATATTATCTTAGATCCTTTTTTGTAATACTAAATGACAGTTCTGATAGCTACAATTAATTCTTACTCACTTACTGTAATTATCAGATGAAACATGTGGTTGTAGAGCCTTTTTGAAATTATTATGTCCCATCTGGGATGACTGACATAAATATAAATAAGATGGCCACAATGCATTGTAACATAGGGCTAATTATTTGACTTAGGAGGGAAATGATACCAAATATATTATGTAAACTTATGAAATAAAAGATGATATATAGAAGATGATTTAGGAAGAGAACCCAAGATATTACAGACTGAAGAACATATGAAAATACCATGAAGATGTTTAAAAAAGGCATCTTAAATTTTTTAAAAATATTTTATTTATTTATTTGACAGATAGAGATCACAAGTAGGCAGAGAGGCAGGCAGAGAGAGAGGAGGAAGCAGGCTCCCTGATGAGCAGAGAGCCCGATGTGGGGCTCGATCCCAGGTCCTGGGATCATGACCTGAGCCGAAGGCAGAGGCTTTAACCCACTGAGCCACCCGGGCGCCCCCAAATTTTTTTTTAAAAGCAACGTATTACTGCACACCATAAGATGGCTAAACTTAAAAAGAATGACAAAACCAAGTATTGGTGAGAATGTAGAACAACTGGAACATTGCTGGTAGAAATTCAAAATGGTTCAGCCATTTTGGAAAGAGTCTGGCCGTTTCTCATTCACCACATGACCCAGCGATCACATTTATATGAATTTACCCAAGAAAAATAAAAATACTCATCCACACAAACACTTGCACACAAATATTCATGGCAGCATTATTCAGAAAAGTCTAAACTGGAAATGCAAATCCATAAATTTGTGAGTTCATAAAGAAATTACCATAAGTACATACTACTGATAATAGCAATAAAAATGAATAAAATATTAATATACCAGCAATATTCTGCTAATTGAGAATTAAACAAGTATAAAATAAAACAAGAGTATAAAAATAAAACAAGAGAATTAAACAAGAGAATTAAAGAAGTCAAACACAAAAAAACTACATGCTGTATGATCCACTGATACGAAATCCTACAAAAGGTCTAACTTTAGTGACAAAAAGTAGACTGGTTGTTTCCTGGGACCAAGGAAAGAGTACCAATTATAAAGAGGTGTAAAGTCGTTTGAAGGGTATGGGGCGCCTGGGTGGCTCAGTGGGTTAAAGCCTCTGCTTTCGGCTCAGGTCATGATCCCACGGTCCTGGGATCGAGCCCCACATCGGGCTCTCTGCTCCACGGAGAGCCTGCTTCCCTCTCTCTCCCTGCCTGCCTCTCTTGCCTACTTGTAATCTCTGTCAAATAAATAAATAAAAATCTTAAAAAAAAAAAAAAAAAGAAGTTTGAAGGGTGATATTCTAGATCTTGATTGTGCCTCAAGAAAACAATTTTGGTTGACTGTTAAAAATATTGCTAAACATACAACAGTAGACAGAAATAAACGGACTTAACTAGACAGGAGCTTGTTGATATAATCAAACAGAAAAAATTTATTTCAAGAAGGGTTTTTAATGAGGTGCCTGGATGGCTCAGTCGGTTGAGCGTGTGACTCTCGATTTTGGTCAGGTCACGATCTCAGGGTTGTGAGATGGAGCCCACAATGGAGCCTGCTTAAGATTCTCTTTCTCCCTCTCCCTTTGGCCCTCCACCCCCCTTCAAAAAAAAAGATGGACTTTTAGTAATATATCTTTAGTGAGCTATAGATAAAAAGAAATGCAAAGCAATCTTATAAACTGTATTCAATGTTTTTGTTAATATAGTAGGACAAAGCAAGTAAATTATGTTCCTTTCCTTGGAACCAAGACTTTTAGCCTAAAGGAAAGAATAAAACCAAAGAAATAGACTTTCATAATAAAAAATTTGAATAAAACAATCAATATTAATTCTTGATTTATTTTTGCCTTTCTAAAAAATACATGTTTTTTAGCTCTATCCTCTGGAAAAGGCCCAAAGCTATAATAACCCATTAGCAAAGAACATCTGCAGTACCTAAATTCTTCTCTGCAAAGGGAATTAGGGCTCTTTGGAAAAATGGCTGATTTCAGGTTTGGGACAGAAAATGTACAAGTTGAGTCTAGGGCATCTTGTAGAGGCCCAAAAGTGATCAGGTTACAAAAGAGTAATAAGGTTATATCAAAAGTATAAAGGACCAACCTGAAGGGACTACCACTGGCCAAAGATGGGACAATCTGAACTTCAAAAAAAAATTATGATTAGAACATTTAAAATACAAAGACAGGGCAGTTGGGTGGCTCAGTTGGTTAAGTGTCTGGCTTGATATCGGTTCAGGTCATGATCTCATGGCTATGTGATTGAGCCCTGCAACAGGCTGATGCTGGGCATTGAGCCTGGTAAGGGTTCTCTTTCTCCCTCTCCTTCTGCCCCTTCCCCTGCTAAAAATATAAATAAAATAAAATATAAAGACATACAAATATATTCATTCATGCTGATATTAAAAAAATGAACAAACTCGTTATAATAGGTGCACCAGGTTGACATCTAAACTGAAAGTGGGATAAACAAACATTATGTGCCTCCTGATGTGATCACTAACATTCAGCATCATCCTGGTCTCCTACTCCCGAAATTGAACTTCAATATTATTAAGGCTCTAGATATCTAAGAGTTTACAGAAAAAAATACGGTGAATAGAGGAATAACTTAAATGACACCAGAAAGAAAAGATCTATGAATCTAGAATGTGGGACATTCTATATGAAAACATGTAAGTGACATGAAAAAAAAGAGGGGTAAGGGGTTGACTATCATAGATTAAGAGAAGAGACTTAAAAGCCTTATCAACCAAAGTAACTGCAAACCAAATATACAAATACATTTTTGAGACAATCAGGGAAACATGAACATTGAATAGGTATTAGATATTAGGGAAAACTTATTAATATTTATTTTGGTATAGATGATAATGATATTCTGGTTATTTTTTAAAAGTAATTTCTGTTAAAGAAATTCTTTAGACACTAAAATGTTTATGGTGAAATGATATAAAGTATGGGGTTTGCTTTAAAAGTACTACAGCCAAGAAAAAATAATTTAAAAAAATATAAGCGAAGGATTAGAGTAAAATAAGATTGGGAAAATGCTGATACTTTGAAGCTGGGTGATGAGTACTTCTAACTTTAAAATTTCTGAAATAAAAAAAATTCATAGGGAAATAAACATTTTTATGAATGAAATTTTTAAGAACTGTAGTTTAATTCTGCACTATTATAGGAAATTCTACACATTTTATAACATCAAAAATGTAAATATATATTTAATGCAATCTGTAAATCTGTAGATTTCATGTCTAACATATAAATTAAAGGGATAAGAAAAAAAATAATTATCTGGAAGGCAGAGAAGACAGAATTTCAATTACTGATTTAGAAAACTTACTTACAACAGGCATCAAATAATTTATTAAATAGGGATATTAACCAGCACATTCAGCCTAATATACTGAAATAAATGTTCTCCCTCAAAAGAAAAATTCTTAAAAAATAACTGAAAAGATTCTTTTAAATCATAAAGCTAACAAAGAACTAACCTTCTATTAAATTTCATGTTATTTGTTATCAGGAGTCAAAATAACACTCACGTTTTGAAGGAGTTGCTCAAACCAGTCATATCCAGTATCTCTGCATGCTGCAACCTAAGCGGGAAAATATGGTGAAACTATCAAAATTAGAAATTTACTTAAAAATCTGAAAAACCAAAACCAAATCTTTGCTATGTTTTTAGCTTGAAGTATAATGTCTCAATATTCTCATTAAAAAAATTAGTTTTAAAGTAAACTATTCTTTTAGTAAACCAGTAATTTACCAATGCTAAACAATTTTATTTTAAAAACACTTTAGAAGATATTCCAGAAATTAGTTTAATGTATTGAAATTAAATAAGGTATTAGAGGAAAGGTGGATAGGAGGATGCATGAAATAGGTGAGGGGGATTAAGAAGAGCATTTGTTGTGATGAACACTGGATGATGTATGGAAGTGCTGAATCAGTATATTGTACACCTGAAATTCATATTACACTGTATGTTAACTAACTAAAGTTAAATAAAAACTTTAAAAAATATAGGATATTACATTTTGAATAATCAATTAGTCAGAAAAATCTGTAAGATTTAAAACAATACAAATAGAAATGTTTGCTTATTATTTTCTTTCTAGATAGAAGATTTTAAAGACATGAGTGAAACAAAGATGAAGTTGTAAATGATAATACAAATGTATGTTCAAAACAAAAAGTACTTTGGGTTGAAAAGGGTTAGAGCTTGTGCATATAATTAAACATAATGAGACTTAACTCATGTTTTCTGAAAAAGTACTATCCCATTTTAGGTTGCTATCCCTGGGCTACTGTTACCTATTCATCCACTTTTCCTTCTTCTCCCTCTCTGTTTTCAATCAGTGGAGGAATACAGAGAATATCAGTATCAGTGCTTAAGTGAACGAATGCCAAGAAGTGATTATGTAGAAATACCAATCTCATCTTCTTTGCATCCTCTGAGTATCTCCAGAAATGTAAAGTAAAGGGAAGTTCAGCTGATCCTGAACAATGCAGTATTTAGGGATGCTGAGCCCTTGCACTCTGGAAAATCTACGTATAACTTTAATTTCCTCAAAACTTAACTTTTAATAGCCTACTGCTGACCAGAAGCCTTATCAATAACATAAAGTTGGTTAATACATATGTTGTATGATATATGTATCATATACCCTACTCTTACAGTAATGGAGTAAGCTAGAAGAGAGAAAATAGTAGTAAAAAAAATCCTAAGGAACAGAAAATTCAACTTATAGTAGTATATTGTATTTACTGAAATAAATCCGTGTATAAGTGGACCTATGCAGCTAAAGGGTCAACCACAGTATTAAATGTCAAGATTAACCAAATATCTCATCATTGTCTCTCTCTTCCTAAGAGGGGTAGGCCTAAACTAGGTTTGCAACCACAGGGACCACACCTTTGTTCCAGTCCTTACCACATCAGTGATGTTTAAAATTTTCCTTGTCATTGCTTCTTTGTCATTGTGCGGAGTTGGAGTAAACCAGAGTTTTTGGAATGTTTCATTTACTAATTTCTAGAAGAAAGAAAATTTCAAACTACACAACTAAAACAAACGGCAAAAGTATCAATCCCAAATTCTTATTAAAACCCAAAACAAAGTTGGGGCACCTGGCTGGCTCAGTCGGTACAGCATATAACTCTTGATCTCTGGGTCATGAGTTCAAGCCCCGTGGTGTGAAAAGTATTAAAACAAAACAAACAAACAAACAAAAAAACCCGTCCCAAAGCTATAAATAACTAATCAAAACATAAACTACCAGGAATTTTTGGCATGAATTTCTCAGTTTAGAAACACTCATCAATTAATTTCTTAAATTTATAATCTTTTACAATTGGTAAAAATTTTAAATAGGTGATATTATGCCTAGCCTATGAAATCTGCATAGTATACACTCAAATGTTTTTGATCAAACTAAAAAATATTTTTACTACTTTTGGGGAAAAGTTGTTAAAAACAAACACAAGAACAAATACAGGGGACAATAATATACAAATAAATTAATGAATAAGATTGGACTTTCAAAGAAGTATTTCTTAACTTAGAAAACCAAATACATACCATTTGAAAATTAACTTGATAATAAACTTCCTGCATATAATGTAATCACTATGATGACATTAAATATTATAAGTCAATTGAGAAAGATCAGATTTTATTAACATAAGATCTAGAAATAAAAACGCAAGAAAGTCTGTCTTTTTTGAATTTATAATCTAAAAATGTTGATTCGCTTATAAAGGTTTTATAAGTCATATTTTACATATATAACAACAAAATTTAGATACAATGAACACTTAAATTACTTAAAACACAAATGAAAAAATTTCAAAGTAGTCACCATTTCATCTTACCTTAATGCCCTCTTCATCATTGACTCTGCGAATCATTTTTACACACATTTCCGTAATTTTTGGAAATGTTGGCTGTTCAATACAGATGTCTCTTAGAATCTTTATTACCCTTTTCCTGACACTGATACCAGTATCCTAAGAACAGAAAAGTATTTTTAAATATCAGAAAAATCAAGATGCTCGATGTATGAAATGTGATAGAATAAAATTAAAAAATAAATACTATCAGGCAGTTTATTGACTATTAACATGATAAAGATGGTCTATATATTTCCTCTCTCTATATGCTTTTTTACTAACGTTACTATAAATATGGGCTATATTGTTTTACTTTTAAAATATGAAATCCAAGACATAAAAAAACATTAAATAGCACTGAACACAAGACTATAACATAAGCTCACCCAAATTAAGTGGAATAATAAACATGAAGTCTTTAGAATAGTGGCACTTAAACAGCATATGAAGTATTTTTTTTTCATATGAACTATTTTTAACAGAAGTGTTAAACCTAAATCCAATTGAACCACTGTCTCTATCATCTTATAGTTAATAAGAAATACAAGAAACAAAAGAACAAATTAAATAAAACCATGAGGAAATAACAAGACTGACCCTGGTCTTTTTAAATGAGTCACTGTCATGGGGGTAGTATATAAAAAAGAGAATACTCTAAATTTTAAAACATGATCACCAAATGCAAAGTATGCTCTTTGACTGGATTCTGTTAAAAAAAACAACAACTAGAAAATAAATTTTTTCCACCAGTTTTTAGGACTATTGGAGAATCTGAATATAAACTGGTTATTAGATGATATTTACAGACTGTTAACTTGGTTGGATGAGACAGAGTTTTTGTTTATAAGAGCAATACCCACATTTTTTTTGGACAGGTAGGCTGAAGTATCTACAGAAGAAGTAGAAAAATGTTTTATTTAATTTAAACTAATTTAGCAAAAAATATAGATAAAATATGGTGCTAGATACTTGAGTGTTCACTGCACTATTACTCTTAAGTTCACAAATTTTCAAAATTAAAGAGTTTTAAAAAGAAATAAAAAGCACTGGACACTTAATGTACAAAATTATTTCCATTATGCAGTCTGACAACCATGAAAATATTTTAGGATATACTACTTGGGTAGGTGCTGTCAGTTCATTAGCTTTGAGAATCTTATTGATTGTGGCTTTCATTCTTGAAAAGACTAATAAAAAAGACTAATTCACTAAAAGGAAAAAATTTCTTCCACTCTTTTCTTAAATTCTTTGTTTCAATCAAGATTTTATGTTAGCGGAAGCCGAAATTATCTTTAACTCCCAGTCACATAATATTCTGATAGCAAACTAAAGGTAGATAAACTCTTATCACTGTGGGGAATACCCAATCCTGTGCCTGATACACTTCTGTTGAGTTACCAGAAGTCAGTATGCCTGCAGTGGGTGATGTGGAAATTCCACAGATATTCTGTAATGCCAATGTTTCCTGTTTCCTTTTATTTTCCAAGAAAAGGCTTCAGAGCCAGAGAATTCCACGACATACAAGAAAAGACGATCTTAGGATAGCATTTATTAAGTTTGTTCTTAAGACTCAAATAGCTTTCTCATTTTATTTTATCTAAAACTTGTCATAATCCAGCTTTAAGGAAACATGCAGATATATACAAAGGATCCAAAAATATGGTCAGATACCAAAATTCTGCACTTACCTTTCAATGAAATAGTTCCTCCTGTTTATATACATACATACAAATTTATTCTAGATTCCTGTCCAAAATATTTATGTCATTGTAGTTCCTATCATTTACTTAATGAAAACTTGCACCATTAAAAGGCAGTAGTAACTGAAAAAAGGAGTGCAATTTTCGACAATGATTTGTTTTACTGTATCAAGCAGTAAACATGTTCTTCTTTAGTTCTTTGTTTGGGTCTGGGGATGAGTGGGCCTGAAATCTGTGTCTCCTGCCCTTGTTGGCACTCTGTCCAATCATTAGGACTCTTAGCTCTCAGCTCAAGGTAAGGTAGGAATGGAGGACCTTTTTTCTGCTTTCTAAATCTAGGAGACTGGAGATTAGAATTTGCCCAGTACTCTGCTGTCCAGACACCCCTTTCCGGATTCAGTTCTTGGCACCAGGAGTACCTATTAGCTTCCCCTGCCTTCAAACCCACTGACTCATCAGCATTACAGGGTCACAAACCATAGCTTTTAATATTTAATCTGGTTTAAACTGTCTTTAGGGTGGCTATGTAAAATAGACACTGACAGGTTTTCTTGGCGAGGGTGGGGGGTGGAAGAAGTACGTCCCCCTTTAGAAAGTTGCTATAGTACAGAGATTAGGCAATATAAATATATGATTGATATCTACTTTTCTAACTTTTCTAGTTTAACAATTAAAAAATGTGATACTAGAAATCATAGGTACTATGAATCATAATAAAAATGACAAACCAAACATACCAATATTCTTTCAATCAGCATATCATAATACTGCTCAGCAAGCTGAGGTCGACAAAGAACAAATCGACCTAATAATTCTACCGCTGCTTCTCGAACACTAGTGGAATTATCCATTAATCGTCCATGAACTCCTCGTTGCATATCAAGCTAAAGGAAAATGAAGAAAATATAATTTATACTAAGTAGAGCTAATACTTTAACTTGAATGCAGTACGCAAATAAGAAGAATCATTTGTACTCTTCTTTACCCTTGCTAGAATACTGGGGTCTACAGCAACAACCTCAGATAAACACTTCATTGCTTTTGTTCGAACGGCAATTGCATTTTCACCAAGAACTCGAAGGATCTGCCAAGCAAACATTGATATTTTCAAAATTTTAGAATATGTAACATTTAACAAAAAATAGCATGAAAACATGCAAAATAAATGAAAATAAATATTGTATTTACATCCCTTTAACTTTTATGAGTAAAAGATGTTATCTTACTGATCCAAAGTTTTAACTTAAAGGTCAGTACAGTAAGTGAGGCATTTTATACTTTAGGGTCCTTCTTTTATCCTGGCATTCTCAATTAAACTTGTTTTTTATTGCTATGCTTCATTTGCAAGGACTCATAGCCCTACTAAAACCTTGCTATGAGTAACTAATTCAGGATATTTAGTATCATTTAAGTAATAATTTGGTAATTGAATGTTTTTATAACATCATTCTACCTATACTATATGTGTATTCATATAGATATATACCCATTTCTCTGTAAAACAACAATCAATATGTAAAAAGCATGCAAAAAAAAAAGACCTTTAACATATATGGAACACAGAAACAAATGCTACTTTCATAATCTTTTAAAATATCTGTCCCAACGGTGAACAGACATAAACTACCCCACAAATATCCATAATCAGAAAAATCAGTATCATTGCATAAGGAATCCTGGTCCAGTTTACCTGTGTCAAATAAATATCAAAGCTCTGGAAAAACGGCCTCATAGAGGCCAAGTATCGAACAATCAAACAAGCATCATCATAGTCCACAGTATCAGAGTTCATCCTACAACAAAAAGTCATTAAATTTTCATTTAATTTTTTGCAAAGTAGATAAATAGATATCAGAGACATAACTGACTAAAAATGTAAAATGCTTTTTCTCTGGATCTTACTTTAATGTGCTGAACTGAGAAGGTGTGGTTTTGATAATGCTTCTTAGAAACTTTTTCCGGTTTTCAGCTCGATGCATGATTTGACCAGTTGTCTCAACTTCCTTTGCATGATGCGTTCCTTCAGACGATTCTTCATCTTTTTGTGATTTCATTGCTTTTTCTGTTTCCAGAGTTGTGTCACGGAACCACTGGGCTATATAGAATTTGCGAGAAAACTGAAGAGAAAATAGATTAAGATTTGAGGTTGATGAAATTAACAAAATTTAAAAATGAAATTAGTTATAAAATTTCCAATCTATTGATAAAGTGCTTAGTATCAGGAATAAATATTAAGGTGTACTTCAAAGCAACCTTCAGCAGATAAAAAGAGATTTTAAGAAAGCTGGAAGGTTTGACTATCGAATGATATAAAGCTTACTATTTTACTTAGCACTTATATTAATGATGTCAAAAGATAATTTGATAAACATAGTTGTATTAAATCTAGACTACTACTATCAATTACCTAACAAAGGACAATATCACTCATAGGCCAGTAAAATTAGATGATAGGTCAACAGGGAAAGTTTAGAACAATAGGATATAAGGCTAAAGGTAAAAACCCTAGTTACTTTCAAAATACCACCTTACTTCTTCAAGAAATATACAGCCAGTTATTACCAAAATATTTCAACACCGCGGCACACCTATAATCTGTCTCTTTCAATGCAGACCGAAAACCAGCAGTAGTTGGCTGAAAAGCTTAGTTATCTCTTTAGGCTGCATATCCCATCAGCAAAAAATTTAAGAAAGTACCCGAATACATGCACACTGTGTCCTAATAGAGTTTATAAATTTTATACATGAACCTATTATACTAATAATTTGGATATATAATATACATAAAAATACAATTAAGGATTATATTTAAATATAAACAAACACATGGAATTCTAATACCTTCTTTTCATATGCTAATAGATCACCTCAAGGACAATCTGGGCCATGTCCACCATGAGAAGCAATGATCTAGCTCAGTCTCAAAGGTAACTATGAAATGTCTATTTCCCATGTCATCACACCATTTTAGTGTAATATAATACCTGTACCAGAATTTCATATAAGACAAATCAATCTATAATCATTCTTTTTTTTTAAGATCATCAAGTATCCTTTTGTTTCAAAAATTAGTATTCCCAATAACTCTCCTTTTCAGGACACTTCCCAATTTTCTTTTAGACCCAATTTGAATTTGATGTGTTATTTCCAAAAAAGGGAGAAAAGATACCTACCACTAGTGAAGGATCAGTCTCAGTGTTTTCATCCAAGTAATCAAGTAATGCTTTCTGCAGTTGTTGTATTTCATCTTCTCCTCCTGAAACCTACAGAATAAACCAAGTAAGAACAAAAAAGATATTACTAGTATACTTTAATAATTTATCTAGTTATAGACACAAATCTGAGTAGAAAAACCCCGATAAACGATCAAAACTGAAAATATAAGTATAGCAACTTAAAGGAAAAAACAATGCTATTTTTGAAAGACATATTATTAATTGGTAACAGACTGGCCTTTATTTTTATGAACTATATGTCATCTTTATTTGAAGGAGGTGCAGGTAGTAGGCATAAAAATTATCAGAATAGTGTGTTAAGTATTCCAAGATAGGAAGGTCCTAGCACTGGTTTTCTGTATGGGAAAAAAGAGGCAATTCCAAACTTTTAATCTAAAAATGGAAACTGTTGGGATGCCTGGTTGGCTCAGTTGTTTAAGCATCTGCCTTCAGCATGAAGGTCATGATCCCCAGGTCCTCGAATTGAGTTCCGCAAGGGGCTCCTTGCTCAGCAGGGAGTCTGCTTCTCCCTCTGCCTGTTGTTCCCCTTGCTTGTGCACTCTCCTTCTCTATCAGACAATAAATAAAATCTTTGAAAATGGAAACTGTTATTATCTGTCTTACCATGTGTTATAGGTATCTTTGGGATATTTAAAAACATTCTGGAAGAGAAATACTTTTATTTATAATACAAAACAGTACTTTATTTCATATAGGATATTAAATATATAGTAGGTGGGGTGTTCACTTCATCTAGGAACAGAAAGATACTGAATCTTTAGGTCTTGTCAAGAACAATACACAGCCAGAAACTGTGAGCTGACATTCATGCCTACAGATTATATTCTAGTTTTACCACACAAAATGCCAGTATGATTTAGGATATCTCTAAGTAGAAAAACAAAGATCAAGAATAAACCATGTTGTAAGAGTGTGGCGAAATGGATACATGGAGAAATTCATCATAGCACTGTAAATTAGGACACTGTAAATGTCCAAAAGTAAGGTAGAGGTACATCAAGAACCAAAAAATATTTACAAATGACCCCTCCCCTTAAGTTTTACTGTGTATACAACCTACACGGTCATGTGTAACAAAGAAGTCCTAGGTCTACTCTAAGAAATACTGAAACCTGGCACCTAGATCTTGGTTTCTAAATTACCATTCTCAAATAAAAAGATCCAGTAGCAATTGGTGAAATGGCAGATTCCAGGGCTGAGGCAAGAAAAGTAAAAGAGGATAGAGGATCCTGAAACATCTTATGCCACAAAGTTCTCAAAGAAAGATGGGAATGTATCAAAAAGATACAAAAGCCAGCTATAACGGGCTCTCACTGATTATATCTAGGCCAATCTGAGCATTAAAATAATGATAGCAACAAATTAAAACCTATGAAATAGAACAGGAATGGCAACATCATATTAGATGGGAGTATCGTATTAATGGTAATTTCATGCTTTTGAGAAGTGTACTGGGATATTTAAGCAAGAGTTCTTATTCATAGAAAATATACACTAAGCACTGGTTCTCAAACTTTAGCATTCATTAGAATCACCTGGAGGGTCTATCAAAAAACAATGCTGGATTCTACCCACAGGAATTTCCAATTCAGCAGGAGAGTCCTGAGAATGTGCGTTTCCAGCAAGTTCCTAGGTGATGTTAATATTAGTGCTTCTTGTCCAGGGAATCATACTTTGAAATTCAAGGGTAATGAAGGCATTAAGCTTGCTCATATAGTTCAGAAAAAAAAAAAAAGAACACACAGATAGGCATCATGTGTATTATGCATGCATGTAAATGTTGCGCAAAGATAATGCAAATGTTATAAATTATCAACAGTTAAGGAATTTGGGTGAAAGTTTTGTGGGAACTCTCTGTACTATTCCTCTTTTTGTAAGTTTAATATATAAATTATTATATTATGAATATAAATTATTTCGAAATACAAAGTATACTAAAAAATATAAGAGGCATTTCTTTTTTTTTTTTTTTAAAGATTTTATTTATTTATTCGAGAGAGAGGCAGTGAGAGAGCATGAGCGAGGAGAAGGTCAGAGGGAGAAGCAGACTCCCCGTGGAGCTGGGAGCCCGATGTGGGACTCGATCCCGGGTCTCTGGGATCATGACCTGAGCCGAAGGCAGTCATCCAACCAACTGAGCCACCCTGGCGTCCCATAAGAGGCATTTCTAATGGTCAGAATATGGCTATGAATGTTAAAAAAAAAAGATAGAAAGAAAATGAAAAAAAGTTGTATATGGTAGGATTAGAGGTCATTTACCTACCATGCTCTTTTTTTTTTTTTTTTACCTGCCATGTTCTTAAGTAACTTTTAGCATTACTACCACCTCACCCACACTTTAAAAAAGTGAAGCAATAAAACACTTTTTCTGCCAGACATGCTGTAACTATCTAATAAAATGAAAGGAAGTCCTCCTCACCTTTCCCCAATATAAAAACATGATCAAAATTCAAATGTATAAAATGACTTGATTGGGAATGTTAAATAATCATCTTAGTAAACTAAAGATTTAAATAAAAGTAAAACGAAACAGAAAACAGCATCATACATTCATAGGAGCAGTTTGCAGAAACAAAGTAAATGTTAGATCTTATTTTGAATCTATAAAATGCAATATAACACTAATATAAGAATACCTAAAGAAGTATTTAACTAATATTTATCTCTACAATTTTAATCTTTTATCTCAATACCTGTTTTAAAATTCGTTCTATAGACCCCTGATCCATTTTGCTTGTAACAGCATCTTTCCTTAATCGTGCAGCAACAGTTCCAAGGTAATCAAGAGATGCCACTCTTAAAGCCATCTCTGTTGACTTGTTACTGAATTGATGGACCTAAACATAAAAATAATTTTTATTTAATCAATCTATAAAATTTTAATAGCAATTTATCATAAAAATTCCAAATCTATGTTGTATTAACTGAAATGTAAACTTTTTTTCTTGTGATATTGTTTCATAAGTGACTGTCTTTTGAGAGTTTCTGGAATCTGAACATTTTCATTAAAAAAAGTATAGACTAATCCTCCCTAAGAACATAGTCATTTTCTCTAAATGTAGGCTCAACTGCTTACTTGTGAAAAATGGGGTATTACTGAGTAAAAATTTCTTATGCTGGAATTCTAATGCCTATGAAATGTTATCTTGGTTTCAGAATGGTATTAATGCATTTTCTGGTTCGCAGAATGTAAGGTCCCCAAAACTTTGTAACAATTTGCATTGCACAATTTTAAATATACATTAAAAATAAAAAGAG
This sequence comes from Mellivora capensis, assembly GCA_004024625.1. Taxonomy (NCBI): domain Eukaryota; kingdom Metazoa; phylum Chordata; class Mammalia; order Carnivora; family Mustelidae; genus Mellivora; species Mellivora capensis. Next base: position 15,137 of record PISX010000668.1, read on the forward strand.
ACATCATAATATTTCTTTGCATTTTCCTATTATATTACATGAGAACTAGAAGTGTCATGTTTTTAGAAATACTCTTAATGATGACAAAGTGTTCATATTAATCAGTTTCATGCTTTGAAATGAGTTTACGGCAATAACTTATGACTCAGTGTTGAGATGCTTTTAGCTAACAATATAGCACTTCCAAACCGAAGAAAAAAGTTTTAAAAGTACTGCTATCTCATGTAATGAAATGAAGGCACCAAAATCACAAGATTTCAAAGTTTTATACAAAGTACTGACACTACTGTGTACAGTTATGCACATGCAAAAATAAAGATGCAATGGTCATATTTCCTTACACATTTTTAAAGAATTCATCATCTGTGAATCAGAGTACATCCTCATTATGTTGTCTTCTAGTAATCTAATAATCTTTAAATGCTATACTCTTACCAACAATCTCCCTAACAAACTAAGGAGTAGTTCAGCAGCTGGCCATTCAGGCTTATTGACTGTTGAAAGAAGGTCTTGAACAAAATTTTCAAATAGCGGTCTGTAATCTTCTTCACCTTGCTTACTACCACATCTGTTTGAAAATAGTGAAAAGGCTGTGAATTTAGGTGACATGTCCACCAATATGACTGCAATTTTGTTAACTAAGTTTTCTTTTCCCCATATGTAATAACAAGGTATAAGAGAGTACATTAAATATAAAATGGCATAAAATGAATCTATTTCTCAAATTTCATTCTTCCCCCTGCTAGCGAATTCATTTATTGCCTCGAATAAACATTACTTTCCAGCAAGTACACCACATTTAAAAAAATCTCTTTCTCTGAAATTACCACAAATTCTTATGAAGGCCTACTAAACTTCTCTCTACAAATTTTCCTATTCAATTAGAATTCCCCAAAATTTACCGAAGAAAAACTACAGAATTTCAATCCAGTACTTTAACTTGTGGAGTCAAATACGTAAGTTCCCAAGAAGGTTTTAATATTTCAAATGCCTCATTTTAAAGATCAGGAGACCAAGAACCACAGTGACATATTTAAGGTTCAGGTTATGGCAGGAAATTGGATTAACCATTTGCCTAAAATAAATAAACTTATTTTCTATGCTGGGGAAATAAAAATCAGATTACGTTAGTTTTGCTCACTTTTTAAGGAAGATGGAAAGGAAGTTTTGGGCTGTTCTCATGGCTGTTTCGTAAGAGTTGGTAATGACAACATCTTGGTCAACCTAGATTGAAAAAAATGAATTTACATGGATACAAGAAATAATCAAAACATAAGTTTGTTCAGTTGCTACTGTCATGTTATTACTGAAGCTTATGGGGATCTGGGTGGCTCAGATGGTTAAGCATCGGCCCCTGAATTCAACTCAAAGCATGATCTCGGGGTCATGAGACTGAGCCCTGCTATGGACATGGAGCCGGTTTAAGTTTCTCTTTCTTCCTCCCACTGCCTCTCCCCCTCTTCCCTCCCTAAAAACAGAAGCTTAAACTATTCTTTTATATACACAGACAGAAGCTACAATTGGTAAACACGTTTCAATACTTTATAAAAACTAAATACAGTTCATTTTAGTTTATTAAAATATAAAAGAGTAACAAATGTGGTTAGCAAATGCAGTATCAATAATCTCTTACTGATCTAGGTCAGAAGAAGAAGAAATTGATTGAAAATACAAAAAGAATTTAGAAAAAGGCATTTCAAGTTCAAAGTTTAGGAAATGCTGCAGTACAATACAAAGCAAAACTCAATTCCTTCATGGGAAATTTCAAGATTAAGATATACAGTCAGGGACGCCTGGGTGGCTCAGTTGGTTAAGCATCTGCCTTCGGATCAGGTCATGATCCCAGCGTCCTGGGATCGAGTCCCACATCAGGCTCCTTGCTCGGTGGGGAGCCTGCTTCTCCCTCTGCCTCTGCCTGCCACTCTGTCTGCCTGTGCTCACTCTCTCTCTCTGACAAATAAATAAATTAAAAAAACAAAAAAAGATATACAGTCATTTCAAAGTTTTGGAAACCCAAAGGTGAAAAATACATGAAAAAGCTCACTAGTTACCAGGAAAATGCAAAATTACATGGTATCACTGCAGACTGACTAGACTAGGCAAAAATCTAAACAAACTAAGCTAGAATACTACTTTTCTGAGTAAACTGACAAGTTCTAGTAAAGTTGAAAATACTTGTAAAAAAATACATGTACACTATGATTTAATATTCTACTTCTAAGTATACCTAGAGAAACTCTTGAATTGTGATACAGTTGTATATGTTTAACCCAAGTCATGAGAATCTGTTATTAGTTATTATGTATTAAAAACAATGTTGACTGAAAAAAACAGCTATAATGTCACTATATCATTTACGTAAGTTTAAAAAATTATATGCAGAGAACTAAATAAATAAATAAATGGAGGGACATAAATATTCTCGTAATACCTGTCACCAAAGACAAAGAAGGAAAGACTGGAAAGAAAACAACCAGATTGGGAGAGCGACCTCAACTTTTTTGATAGGCATTTTTCACTTATTTACTTACTTAATTATATACATATGCAAAATTCTGAAAATAACAAAAGAAACAAAATCATCCCTGTTTCTTTTTAACCTTTTACAGTACTATAAGAACCTGGAAAAACTGTAAGCTTTGATGGGTAAAAGCTACAAAACCAAAAGCAAATCTCAGCTACAGTTATTCAACGATGAGGTATAAATTCATCTTCTGCATGAGAATTACATTAATTATATTATAATTATATATTATGTAGCAGTACAGATATTATATATAATAATATTCACTTGCAAAATGACTATCTAACTTCAGACTTAGTGGTTGGAATGAAAAGCCTGTTAGCTATTATCATTCTCATTTTATACCTGAAGAAACAAACTCGGGTTAAAAGATCCATATGTCTCGTGACTGGCAGACAAAGTAGTCAGTACCAGAACTCATGTTTCTTAAAAATTAGTCTAGTGCTCTACAAGGATCCTAAAGACCAGACATAAAGCTCTAATTAAGAACTTCAGGTTTATAAGAATGGCAGAGAATTCAGGTGCTTCTTCCTATAAAAGTACAAAGTTATAAAAGATTCCTTACTTTTTTATTTGAGTCCTCTTCTGAATTAGAGTCCTTCTCTGATGATGGTAAGTGTACCACACACTGAATTAGTTGTAAAACCAGGGCTGTAACCATCTGAATATACATAGGCTCTCCATCCATATCACTACTATTTAACCTTTAATGGAGAATATTTAAATCATACAAAGAATGAAGAGAATTTCACTCTACATGTCATCTATCATCTGAAAATTTCAGGATGCTTTACTAATATTTCTAGACATTATTTTTGTGCTTGTAATAGTGTTTTTAAGCCTAATTATTTTTATTAAATTAGAAAAAGTACCAATTCAATATCTATACATATTTAGATAATTAAAATAGTCAAAGGAAAATGCAATATTTAACACACATTTAACACAAATTTCTATACTCTATATGCACTGCCAAGATTTATACATGAAAAATATCAAATACTTCTCAAAATGATTTTTAAAATGAGAAAAGTCTTCAAGATTTCCAAATGCCCATACGTTCTGGTACTTATTTTCTTATTAAAATCTGCTACACAGTCAGCTCTTGATTGTCTGTGCTAGGGTGTGCGGCAGTGGCACAGAACTAAAAAAACAAATTTAAATATTTAAGTCTAAAGATACTATAAAGGTGTAAGAATTCTCGTACATGCTCATAGCTTTTCTTCAGGTTTAATAGACTGTATACAATTAGCCCCCCAAATTAAGGTAAGAACAACTACTTTACATAAGACAGCCTTCAAAACAATCTAAATACCTGACATATAGGGTTCTATATGCCAGGTCAACACACTTAATCACTCAGGAAATTATAAGTTATGATAATGATGATGATTCCCTATGACATCAAAGACAATAATCCACTGCTGACTACAGCAGTGGATAACATTTCTTAGTTACCCTGTGCTTAGTGACTTAACACATTTAATCTCCATGTCTATTCTCCATATTGCTGCCCAAGTAATCTTCCAGCTTTTAAAAATACTATTTAATGACTTCCTACTGTATAAAGGATTAAGTCCAAGTTCCTTAGTATGGCTTATAAAACACTTGAACTGCCTTTGACTTTTTCAAGCCATATTTCCTATTATGGTTTAATCAGGGATGATTTTGCCCCTCAGGGGATATCTGCCAATGTCTGGAGAAAATTCTGGTTGTCACAGTTGAAGGGGGTGGGTGGGTGGTTCTCTTATCATCTAGAAGTTATAGGTCAGGGATGCTGCTAAGCATCTTACCATGTACAGAACAGCCTTTCACAACAAAGTATTAACTGCCCAAAATGTCAACAGCATCATGACTAAAAAACCCTGTCATAGATCTTTACACATGAGAATCAATGAACTTCTTTAAGTCCCCCAAATATGCACTGTGTTTTCACATATCTAAGCTATTCTTCATGCTGCTCTGACTGAATTGCCTCTCTTTTATTTGATCACTAAAATAAAAATCACAGATGATTAGGAATAAATTTCTAAGGACTACAATATAGTGTAATTCTTCACTGTACTTATTAGCCTTTGCTATAATTAGTTACCTGAAGTTCCTCAAACTCCTCTTGCTGGTTGGTAATCTTGCAAGTGAAGTAAAAATTTCTTCCAAAATTAATTGCCTATGTTTTTCATATCTTGAGAATACCTGTTTAGTAATTATAAGATCTCAAATTTAGTTTATTATAATCATTTGAAAACAAAAATATTGTATCACACGATAAAAAATATTATCTGTCATTTACAATGAAAATGTTTTCAACATCTTCAATGACAATAAACTTAATTTGCACTACTTTTCCATCCTTAATTAAATAACATTCTTGTAGAATTAGCATAACTAGTTTTAGTTAGAGGATTATATTATCTTGGAGATGGAAAGACAAAATTTAAATGATTTTAAATAATTCTGATTTAACTATAGATATTAAGGAATTATTAACTTTTTTTAAAATTTAGAGGGGAAAAATAAAACAAGACAAAATCAGAGAGGGAGACAAACCATAAGAGACTCTTTATTGCAGGAAACAAACTAAGGGTTGCTGGAGGGGAGGAAGATGGAGGGATGGTGTAACTGGGTGATGATGGGCATTAAGGAGGCCTGTGATGTAATGAGCACTGGGTATTATATAAGACTGATGAATCACTGAACTCTACCTCTGAAACTATTAATATACTATATTGAATAAAATAAAAATTTAGAAGAATTTAATATAGAAGGCACACAAAAAATAGTCCTTATGCTGAAAGAAATCTATGGAAAACTTCAATCTTCATTAATTTTTATAAATTTGAATTAAATGATATCAATATTATTTTTCTGGTGGGATAACTAAAAGTATGACTTTATACTTACTGCAGTGACTAACTTAATGGCACATAATTGTAGTTCACTGACATTTTCCACGAAAAATGGTGTAATTCCCATTGATGATACCTGCACACATAAAAAGTAATCAGTATACATCTCTAGTTGATTTCAGTAACATTCTACCTTAACTAAATTCCAAAATATTCATAAACTTACTGGAAGAAACTGAGAGGGCATTTTCTTTCCCCTCATTAATCATTAGTATTGATCTGGTTCTTTCTCTGCTCCTTTCACCCTCAAGCACATTAGTACATACTTTCTTTTCATAGCCACCATTCCTCTGATCTCCACATTTTGAGTTGATAAATGTCACAATTAAAAAAAAATACATTTTGCTACTCTGGATGAAAATATTATGACATATTTCAAAGGAAGTAATCATTTACCTTTCAAAGAACTTAAGAGTTTAGAGTTTATACTACATTCACCTTTTATCCTCAATGTTTCTTTTTAAAACTCCCCTGGACTTGTATTTCTTCATTTTATATATATCTTCTGAATGGAAAAAATCAACATCATGCTGGCATTATTACTGAGTGAGCAAGGTTATGCTGAACTCACCTAGCCTCTCTATTCTTACATCGTTTGGTCTAGAAATATAACAAAATGCTTAAAAAAAACCAACAACTTACCTGAAGAATTGTTGTGTCTGTAAGAAGCTGTATCTCTAGCAATTCTGATAAGCTGCTAACAATGTCACAAACTTTATTATAAAGCATTACTATTACTCTCTGCTTATGGGTAGAACATTTAGCCCGTTTTGCCTTTGAACTTAACAAGCCTCCTAAAATGAAAGAAAAATTTCGAACAAGTAATTTATCAACTTTTAATAAACAGTAGTAAAACAGTATTCTGAATTAAGGGAACACATTTTTTGGAGGGGGATGGGTGCTACATAAAAATATAACCTGGCAAATAAAGCTGGTTATTTATTAAAACAGAAAATTATTCTCTAGGGATATTTAGATAGCAAGTAATCATTCTTGTAACAGATAATCTATGGCACATTCCAGAGGCTACTAAATTCTTGTAAAATATGTATCTTTATTTCTATTTTTTTCTCATTGGTGCAGGAAGAGTAAGGTTATACTTCCCTTTAAATTAACTTGCAATTATTAAATAATCAACTATAGATTATTTATAAACCAAGTATGTCCCCCTCTCGTCAAATGCACATATAACTATTTCACAGTTCATTTATTTATAAAGGTAATAAATAAGGGAAAGATTAAACATCTTGAATCAATCCACTTTGTAAATAACTAATATTCTGCATAAAATTAGGGTGAAGTGATAAACAGAACCAGAAGCTAAAATTATCTGGGATTTTCCCTGACCAGTAGAAATTACTTCCATTACATGTAAATATTTGCTAAAGAAATTATACCTGAACAAGTATGGGATTAACTAAAAGTTCTACACTCTAGTCAAATTAAAAGTCAGTATTTATTACCATCTATATGATCTAGTAATTTTTGTGCCATTTTAAGTTAATCACTCTGACCCAACATAAGAAAATTATTTAACAGGTAATTTTGACATAATACTCAAAACTTTTAATATAAAAACGCAAACTAACCTCCATGAGGATCTAATCTGTAAACAGGATCATACTGAGGATAAAGAGTATTCTGCAAATGAAATTTAGTGTATTGTATAACTCTTTCAATTACATCCTCAATATATACAGCTTTTGGCATGTTAGGGGATGTCATAATGTTGATAGTCGTAAGACAGGCATCTGCTGATTTTGTAACTCTCTCCATAATAAGATCTCTCCATAATCTTTCTTCATCTTCAGTATCGTTATTCTATAAAATAGCACATTGTTAATGAAATGAAAATAAACGCATTTATAGGTTAAAATATTAAGAAATTGGGACGCCTGGGTGGCTCAGTGGGTTAAAGCCTCTGCCTTCGGCTCAGGTCGTGATCCCAGAGTCCTGGGATCGAGCCCTGCATCGGGCTCTCTGCTCCGCAGGGATCCTGCTTCCTCCTCTCTCTCTGCCTGCCTCTCTGCCTACTTGAGTCTGTCAAATAAATAAAATCTTAAAAAAAAATTATGATATGTTCAATTTTCATGGTAAATGTTTTAATGTATGTACATTTTTTTTTTTAAAGTAAGGTCTACACCCAATGTGGTGCTTGAACTCATGAGCCTGAGATCAACAGTCATGTGCTCTACTGACTGAGCCAGCCAGGTGTTCTGATGCTTGTTCATGGATGTTCACGACATCAAGAATGAAGTACAAATACTGATGTTACTTTAAGATTTTTCTTTCAAAGTTTTCAAACATAATACACTCTATCTCCTAATTTCACCACTAGATGACACTCCAATAACACAATTATAGTATCTTCAATGTACTTTATACAAACCTAAGATTCTAACTAACAACTATAATTGTATATAAATAATTTTATGCTTGGAGTATGAACACTATAGTCAAAACTTTGCAAATTCTGCCTGTTGTTGAGAACAAAGTAAAAATTTAAATGACAAATAGCAGAGCTGCATTTAAAAGTAGTAAAATATAAAAAAAAAAAAAGTAATAAAATGTTATTGACGCAATCGTTCCCATATCTGTTTTTCAGAAACAGTATTTTTGAAACGAGGTTAAAAGTAGTTATTATGCAGACTACTGAAAACGTAATTTATTTTCTAAAATGGATAATTTGACAACTGACAGAAGATTGCATCTTAATTTATACACTGGCAACTTATATTACAAATGGGAAGGAATGCTTTTACTTTATTTTTATTTTTAAAGATTTTATTTATTCATTTGAGAGAGAACAAGTGAGCACGAGCAGGGGGAGGGGCACAGGGAGAAGTCTGCTGAGCAGGGAGCTCAATGTGGGACTTGATCTCAGGACCCTGGGGTCATGACCTGAGCGGAAGGCAGATGCTTAACTGACTGAGCCATCCAGGCACCCGGAAGGCGTGCTTTTAATTTTTTGAGAATGAAAATCCTTTTCTCACATGTTTACTTAGGAAATAGTAACTTTTTTTTAAAAGATTCCATTTATTTGCCTGACAGAGATCACAAGTAGGCAGAGAGAGAGAGAGGGAGAAGCAGGCTCCCCGCTGAGCAGAGAGCCCTATGCGGGGCTCGATCACAGGACCCCAAGATCATGACCTGAGCCCAAGGCAGAGGCTTAACCCACTGAGCCACCCAGGCGCCCCAGAGAACAGTAACTTTATACTCTAGGAATACTTTCAAATGCATGCTCTGCAAAGCACATACACTGGGAAATGAAGCAAATAAAAGCACGATATATATAAAGCAGAGAAGGGCACTAATGCCTACGAACTCCATTACTTTTTTCCCAACTCTCTAAGCTTTCTTCCATTTTACTGCTTGCATACCTATTCAAAAAAATAAGATAAAGTAGCTTTTCTTTAATATTAAAATTGCTATATGAAAAGTCATTGAATGAAAGAAACATTAAATAATGCTATGCTTTCAGGAATTAGAATAATTTCATTAAGGCTGAGTCAGCCAGCTCTCCAGAACTCTAGATTCTTGAGATCTATTACAATTTCTTGTCAAGTCTTTCAAATAAAATTTGTAGACTAAGGATGTAGTAGATTGCCACTATGGGTTTCTCTAAGCCCTTTGTTTCCGATTCAAGAACTAATTTAAAAAGGGCATTGGAAAAATATAGACATATTTAAGAAGCCACAGAAATACCATCTGAGTTTATTTTTCTACATTTCTTATTCCACGTAGATCACTTAGCAATCCTGTGGCTTGGGCAAACTCAAGAACATTTCTCTCATAAGATCCAGTGGATATACTAAATATATATATGCAAATATGATAATGGAAATACATATATCAAAAGTGTTAATAGTGGTTATTGCTAGATAAGAATATGGACCTATTGAGTTTGTGTTTTGGAAATTTTATGCAATAAGGAAAATTCGGTAACTTAATACTTTCCCAAATTCTTACCTCATATTAAATGCCTATACATATTAATGTTTGAATTCAATAATGGTAGAACTATCAAGATCAATTTGAATATACATTTGATTTTGAAAGTCCGCTACAATTCCAAAAAGGTAGATTCCAGGCAATTTACTTTTATCAGTTTATAAACCCATTACATTATGTTGCTGTTTGACATAAAGGCACTCAAATATATTAACAGTTGCTGTTAACGTTTATTGAGAACTTAATATGTGGAGACATTGTTAAGCACTTTACATGCATTAATTTATTTAATCCATTCAATGACAATTTGAACTAGATATAAAAATGGTACAAGGGTGCCTGGGTGGCTCAACTAGTTAAGCGTCTGCCTTCTGCTTGGGTCATGACCTTAGCGTCCTGGGATCAAGCCCCAAGGTAGGCTCACTACTTGGCAGGGAGTCTGCTTCTCCCTCTCTCTCTGACCCTCCATTCCATTCATGTGTGCTCTCTCTCTCTCTCACAAATAAATAAATAAATAAAACCCTAAAAAAAAAAAAAAAAAAAAGGTATGTAAGGATTACTGTTTCAGGATACATTAGGAAAGCAGTATAAGGTTTCTATTTAATTCTCCAGGAAGGTCAAGAAAAAGAATTACTATCATTTCATAAGTGAAAAAATATTTTAAATAAAATCATACACAAGGAAGAGCATAATGTAAAATTAAAGAACAGTCCTGTAAAGTGAAATGAATTTACATCTGTTGTCTGTTTATGTCAAAGCTGTGAATCAACAATATAATTTTGAATTACTTAAAATATAATTTAGTAGCATTGCTAAGGAATGTAACAAGCTCAAATAAATGAAATTTGAGATTTCCTCTATAAATCAGAGTTCTTTTGAAAAAGACTTGTATCTTAACCATAGTAAAGGTAAAATTAACAATACAGATCTTGTACTTACATGATTTAACAAAGTGGAAAGCTTTGACCCATCTTGAATATTCTTCTCCAAGATATTTAGGACTTTCACAGTTTTGTCAGTAGAAAGCTAAAATAGTAACATATATATACATATATATTATTTTTTTAAATCAATCATTGGTAAAAGTGATAAATTATTCAAGAAACATGTTGTACAATTATCACCTTTGGGCTATGGAACATACAAAATTACCACCTGCTTAAAGAATGGGAAAAAAAATTTTTCCCAGACTCTACTAAATCTGAATTATGTAGAATTAATCACTTGTTTCTGAAACACAGAAAAGTAAACACAGAATGGACAAATATGCACAATACTAACTAAACTCTTACCATATAGCTAGTCAAGATTTAGTCTGTCCTGATGCCTGGCTGCCTGTACTTGTGGCAGTGATACTGAACACACATATGAACATACACACACACAGTTTTCATCTGTTGATTCAATTATAATATGGTTTCCACACTACAGTGTTATTCAGCAGGTGTCTTAAAATTCAAGGTGGTATTATGAATAAAGCATAAAACTGTAAATGATAAAAGTTACAAGTGTAAAGCAACACTTTTTTTTTCCAGAAGAAATCTTTCTTATTTTAAAAAATATCTATTTCATTTCTTAGAAAGGATGCTTTCTCTATCTAAAAAATTAGTAGCCTATTTAAAGGTTCTGTTAGGAGGCAACTGTTATTCATATTCTTCTGATTGAACAGGTCTTTTAGACTCCTAGCATGCAACCAGGACTCTCAACCAAAGCAGCCAGAAGAGTCAAATGGAAGGATCAATACAGTAACTGACATTAAGTACATTTTGATCATTTTGCCAGAGTACAGAAACATGTTCCGCCAAATGCTACTTTAGATAATTTCATAACAGATTAAAACACTCAAGACTTTCGCTAAACTTTCCATACTTTGAAAATACTCAGCAAATTCACCTTGTGAAAATGAAATCATTTTAGCTATATGCAATTATGGAATTTATGAAATAAAAGCTAGGACTGGCAGTGTCACTTCAGAAAATTGATGCCATTTTCCTACATAAAAAATAAATCAATATATCCCTCACTGCATACCACTGTTAACTAATAGCACATAATTATAAAAACTAATGTGCTATTAGTTGTATGACATTGGTTAACAATGTCATACAACTGGATTTAAAAATCAAATTCATGGAAACCTTTGTGCACTGTTGGTGAGAATGTAAAATGGTGCACCCACTATGGAAAACAGTATGGAGGGTCCTCAAAAACCTAAAAATAGAACCACCATAAGATCTATCAATTCCACTTCTGGGAATATATCTGAAGGAAAAGAAAACACTAACTTAAAAAGATATATGCATCCCCATGTTCACTGCATGATTATTTACAATAGCCAAGACATGAAAGCATCCAAAGTATCCACTGATGAATGGACAAAGAAGTACAATGTGTGTGCATATATATATATCTACACACACACACACACACACACACACACACACAGTCATTGAAATATCCTGCCATAAAAAAAGGAAATCTTGCCATTTGTGACAATATGATTAGTTCTTGAGGGCATTATGCTAAGTGTAATAAGTCAGACAAAGACAAATGCCAGATAACCTAACCCAAACACGCAGACACAGAGAACAGATGGGCGGTTGCCACAGGGGTCGGAGATAAGGGCTAAGGTAGGTAAAGATGGTCAAAAAGTACAAATTTCCTGTTACAAGTTAAATAAATCCTCAGGATGTAATGTATAGCATGGTGACTATGGTTAAAACTATCCTGCATATCTGAAAGTTCCTAAGAGAGTAGAACTTAAAAGTTCTTATCACAGAAAAAAAAATTATAACCATGTGTGATAATGGATGTTAACTAGATTTACTGTTGTGATCATTTTGCTATATATATAAATATTGACTGGTTATGTGATAAACATGAAACTAATATAATGTCAATTATATCTCGATAAAAAATCAAAATTCACAGCATATTTATTACTTAGAATACAGGCAATATATAAACAAAAAATATGTTTTAACTTGGTAAAAACATCAAAATGTTTTCTAGTCTACTTTAAAATTATAAAATTGAATAAATGAAATAACTTTAGAATAAACTGTAGGTAAATAATCTTATATTCATTATTCTACTTATTCTTGAAGAACAACACATTACCTCCATATTATAGAACACGAAATTAGGAGACTTAGAGTAGATAATTCTATACAAGAGGGAGCCTGCCCTGTTGGGAGGGAGGATTCATCTTGAAACTGTATTTGCACAGCAATCACGCAGTAGTTTAGGGAGTAAATGGTGGCTCATAAAGAATATAGGAATGGGACGCCTGGGTGGCTCAGTTGGTTAAGCGGCTGCCTTCGGCTCAGGTCATGATCCCAGCGTTCTGGGATCGAGTCCCACATCGGGCTCCTTGCTTGGCAGGGAGCCTGCTTCTCCCTCTGCCTCTGCCTGCCACTCTGCTTGTGCTCACTCGCTCTCTCTCTCTCTCTGACAAATAAATAAAGTTTAAAAATCTTTAAAAAAAAAAAAAAAGAATATAGGAAGCCATCCCTTGATGCTGTCACTATTGTTAGAAGTCATTATCAATGAAAAAATACTCTATTCCATTAGAATAGAATGAGACTATTCAGCAAAAGAGAACTCACAAGAAAGTCAACTCACAAATATTTTTATAAAGCCTACAGTAATGACCTATGTATTTATTACAATTAATGTGTTGAGACTGTAGCTTTACTTTCACCACTCTCAATAACTAAAGCAAATGCCAAAAAAATTTTTTTAGTGTATTTCTACATTTAAATAATATAAATACCTGAGACAATGAAAAATAAAAACAGTGAAAAAAAAAAAATCCAGGCCCATGCCACTTTCAATGGGATATGATTTTCTTTAGAATAATTTACAGAATACTTGAGTCTTGTTTAAAAAAAAAAATTAATTTAGACTCTCAGAAGGCAACCATGAATTGTTTTCATTATTATTTATGCAATCTTTGTAATTTACCTTGAAAACTTTAATTTCAATTTCAAACATTAGACCGTACATAGTAAATATAAAAATTTTTCTTTAGTGAGATACCTTATCCATTATACCCATTGCTTTAATTTTAGCAGATTCACTGCCAAGTTCATTAAGCTGATGTTTTCCTAAAAGAAGTTCCTGAGGAATTTCATCATCATCACCTGAAAAACCAAACCAAATAGTTTAGGTACAATAAATCAGCTTAAAACAATAAGCTTAATTTTTAAATAAAATCTAGGGACACACAAACAAATACAAACAAACTAAACAAACAACAACCTAAGAGGCCTATGTAAACCTCTAGGAAACCCTGAATGAAAGGACAGGGATTAAAATGGGAGTTTGATGAAGATGGGAGGAGGAGTTAGATCTCTTATCTTCACTACTTTAGATATATTGTTGACCCTTCTCAGCCAAGCTCTCTGCCCTAGAAGGCTGACCTGTATGGACTACATCAACAGTCTCCTATCCCCTCTAGCTTCTGTTTGAGTTCAGCTAGTGGGGTGCCCTGTCAGAAGATCAAAGAGGAGAGTGAGGTCAGGGTATTTATATCTCTGACTCCTTTCTTGTAAGGTCTCAGGCTGCCCATGTCCGCTGACCAAAAGGTTACTGCTTTTTTTCCCATGGAAGTCTATGACATTATTTTCCCTACAGAATTGAGTTCTGGTAACTTATATTTACCCTTGTTCCTTTTGGAGTAGGGATGGTAATAATTCCATGGCTGTTAACCCTAGATTCTGGTACTATTCTGTCCCCAACTCTGTAACTGGTCTCTTTGTAAGTAAGTCCTCCTCAAATTATCCTAATTTGAGACTGCCATCTGTCCTCCTGTTGGTTCCTTAGATGACATGGAAGACGGTTTCTCAGCACACACTGGTATGCCAAATAATGCAGACATGCATTAATGATACTTAGGCAAGTAACTTTCACAAAACAAATACTTTTAAAATAAAGGTTAATATAATATAAAGGGTAATATACCTTTTAAGACATTTTCAAACAGGTGGATTCCCATAAGAATCATTGTATATTATATGGCTTTTGTATAAATTAGGCACTAGTGTTTATACCAGCTATAGGTGGCATGGAATTGTTGAGTAGCTCTAAATACTGTAATCAGTGTTACATTTCTTTATTTAAAGCTATGATCTTTATATATTATTATAAAAGGAATATATGAATATATTAATCCTACTATATTCTAATTGGTTTTGTTTTCCATATTAGATTCTGTATTACTTAAAGCCAGTGGCTAGAGTATTTATCTTTGCATCTCTAGCACTTAAAATATTGCTGACAAAGAGTAAGTACTCAATAAATATTGGCTATAAGAATAAATGAGCAGATGAATGGGTTCCTATTTCTTTATCCTTGCTCATATTAGTACTCTCCTTATCTAGCACCTACTCGTGTCTCATCTAAAAAAGGCTTCTTTTATTACTATCATACACTGGGGAGGGTATGTGCTATGGTGAGTGCTGTGAATTGTGTAAGACTGATGATTCACAGACCTATACCCCTGAAACAAATAATACATTATATGTTAATAAAATAAAATAAATTATTATCACCTACTTTGCTAGCTGCATTTTCAGGATCCAAAAGACAGTATCAATAATAGTTGATTATTACACTAAAGTTTTTAATTTCTTGGTAATACAGACTACACTTGAGGGGAGCCTGGGTGGCTCAGTCAATTAAGCGCCTGCCTTTGGTTGAGGTCATGATCCCAGGGTCCCGGGATAGAGTCCCACATTAGGCTCCCTGCTCAGTGAGGAGTCTCTCTCTCAAATAAATAAATAAATAAATAAATAAATAAATAAATAATATTTAAAACAAAAGACAAGAAAACAAAAAAACATAGACTACATTTGACTCTACAACTACATTTTAAGTTTCTTCACAGACAATGCCTCTATAGGCACTAGAGAACTGGCAGAAACAAAGACACATAGGTAAATAAATATATTTAAAGCAGACATTATATTTAGAGGTAAATAAATATATCTTAAAATGATTTTACCAAATGCAGTAAAATCCATATCTTCTAAATTATCCAAAATATTTTCTATTGAGGCTGTGAATCTTTTAAAAGTTGAAGAATCCATCATTTCTATAAGAAAGAAAAAATAAAAACTTATCACATTACATGTAGAAAACTGAAGTTGAAGACTGTGAACAAAGACAAACTAAAATGTTACCTTCAGGTGTTAGTTTTGGCTCATAAGCTTTCCTCTTCTTCTGTTTTTCTTTTTTCTTCATTTTTCTAGCAACTAAAATAAACAAAGAAATATTGAAATACAGGAATGACAATTTAAAATATTTCTATTTTTGCTTCTAGTTTCCTCCAGAACTTTAAATTCTTAAACAATAACCACTACCATTCCAAACTAAATATATATTTGTCTTAACAATTAGGAGTTATTAATTAACTCATAAAAAGGTATCAAATATTCTTCAAAGTTAAAGACCTAAATTTAAAGCAGCTTATGTAAGAAATCCGTTGACACTGATGAATTACCCTCACTAAGGCTGGGAGGAGGAGAATAATCTTCCATGTCAGAATCTGATGGGCTTCGGTTTCGGTAACGACCACCACCCGAACTCCTTCTTCCTTCATGAGAGTGGCCACTTCTCCTATGATCCCCAGAGCTTCTTCTGTCACGCTCTTCATATTCCCAAGCTTTATCATCATCTTTTTTATGTCGTTTCCTAGAGGCTAGAAGCAAATCCCCATGACAAATAATTTACCTTATTTAAAAAGACCTAAAACTTGTACTTCACAAATGAACCACATGAGGGGAAGGAAAATCATTGTGTGGGTCTAGCAAACGGAGCCATTCTATTTAATCAGACACGTAAATTATGGTATAGAAATGGTATCACTTATTTTAGCATTATCCTATTATTTTAAAGTTTTCTACATGAATTTGGTTTGCTAAAAATTGGAATGTTCTGGGAATTAAACAGAGCTCATTTCAAAGAAAGGTATTCAGTGAGTCGGTAAAGATAATATCTAACCATCAGGATTAATTAAGGCATGTAAAACAATCTTTATCTAGGATTTGGATGAAAAACAGAAACACCTTAAAGCATTTGGATTATTGATGGGGAGCAGGATTTGGAGGAAAAGTAAACCTTTGAGAAAGTGCTATAGCATATGGAGTAACCATGTATACCAACAATGAAAAGCCAAATTAAGCCCACAACTTAGGTATAAATTCAATAGACTCTGATAATCTAAAATCACAGACCTACAGAGATAGAATAAATCTGTACAGTTGTAAATACTCATATACTGAATTCAGTTCTCCAACAATGTACTTGCTTAAACCCAAGGAGAAAAGCTTTTAAGCATATACATGCTTCATGAACATATTTACATATGTTACCTTCAGTCCCCTTCCCCAACCTTCCAAGGGTCTAAGCATTCCATTAACACCAGTAATGACAGGAAATTCTAGGCAGAACTGGCAAACAGATTTCATCTGACACATCAACTCTGATCAACTGGTAACAGCTGCCTAGACTTTATATTTCCCTGAGAAAGCATCATATTTCAACAAGAAAGCTGATTAGAAATGTCTGTCCTATGAGAGCTGGAGGGCAGTACAAGTGACAAATATTTACCATACCTGCTCTAGGATGCAGCACCATCAACTTAAAACTAGGATAGAGAACTAATGTGTCCTATTATCTAGGCATCCTGTTGTTTTGACCACTTGGTGACAATGAAATACCTTCTAGTCTGTTGAACCAAGTCTGACTCTCTTGCTTTCTTTGAACTGGCTTGTATTTCGAATTCCTAACTATGATCAATACCCAAATACTTAAGACAAAACTCTTGCTTGAGTCCCCTTAAATCCTAAAATTTAAGGATGCCAACCTCTGGCCCATGCATTCTATCTATGCTTGTGCTGGTGCCTTTAGATGTGCGTAAGCAACGTCTGTACTCCGGCTAATGCTACCCTTACATGCTGCCTTAGTTATACCTATTCAAAAATCTAGTTTGGTTTCTGGTTTTGGACCCTTCTGTCCAATCTACTGACAGCATAGTAGAGAAAGATAAATTTGTTTCCTCTTCTTTTTGGTCACAGGATTGGCATAGCAACATAGTTCATAAAAAGACAAACATGAGCACATATATTTAAATCTTCAATGATTTTCTTCGTAATTAGGCATAAATTTGACATGAAATATGAGGAAGGACTCCCCCCGCTTACAATTAGTGTATGCCCCAGTACATTCTGTTAGTGAGAGGCTGCCTTATAAACTAATATAAGGTGTGTCTGTGTGTGTGCATGCATGTGTGTGTCAGAGAAACAGGTAATTTATGTAGCATTCACTAAATATTTTTTCAACAAGTACTAAAATACCTACCAGATATGAGGAATAACAACTAATAAGCTTCTTCAGAAATGTGTAGAAAGTAGTATTCTATGACCTCAAATATGACTTAGTCCTTCTGAATTTTAATTTCAGAAGAAATCCATTTCAAGCATTTAATTCTATGATTAGAAACACTTGAAAAAAATCTTACAATTGTTAGCAAGAACTTACAATATACTGTATTTGTGAAAATTTTTAGAGGCCTTTAAGATTTTTGTTTCACATTCATTAAACTTAAGGAAATTTGGATAAAAATAGGATGGCAAATTAAAAAAAAAACCCACCCAATTTCTATGATACAGTGTGTTTGTAGTAAGGCTCTCAGGATCCCAATTCACTGTTACTAGTTTGTTCTTTATTGCCCTCATAGCCCTGAAAGAAGTAGGGGAGGAGCTCAGCAGACAGGTAGGTAAAATATGCCTTGAGTGTCTTCCACTTTCCCTTTCTAAACTTTATCAACATCGCTCCTTAGCTTACATCTTCCTTCCTCTTTCTCCAGCAACCCAATGATGTTGTATTTGTGTTATGGCTACCCAGATCTATGTGGCCCAACTTTCAAAGTTACCCCTCAACCCTCCCCCCATCCTTCAACAAAACAATTGCCCTAGTTTTAGATTTTTAGGAAACCGATTTGATTAAACTGCAGCAAAACCTTAAGTTTCAAAAAGTCTTTGAAAGCAGCATAAGGCTTGTGCTTATGTTCTCATAATACTTCTACATTTTGTACTACACTATATTTTCACTACATTGTTTTTGTCATGGTATAATGACAATGTGGTTGTTTATGTCAACAATCAACTAAAATTATTTCATTTCTCCAGTGTCTCCAGAGTCAATTTTTCTATAGTTACTTGTACAGAAATAAACTTAGAAAAACAGGAAGCTACTCTGAGGTCTCTTGAAAAATCCAGAGAAACTTTTTGCACCTAGCAGGTTGAAGCTGAGATTCTCTAACTAATATCCGCTTTCAACATATTTGGGAATAGCTGTAACAGGATCCATGGCTTTAAGATGACACTATGTGATCCCATAAAATGAAACGACAGCTCTCATAATAGCAAGGAAAAGAATAGTGACTGCATTGAAGACAAACATAAGGCATGTGTGGCTGGCTCTCTCCCCTGTTTTAAACTTGGTGGGAATTTCTGATTATGCTATCCTTTCTACTGAACTGTGAGGCAGCTTCAAAATTCTCATCAGTTTAGCAATGCAGAGAGCCACTCTCAGTTAAATGGAGTTGAAGTGTGATTTGAAATCAATCTGCAATTAAGGAACTCCTCCTTCTTAGCTATTCCCTTTAGAAATGGGTGATGTTTGGCGGATGGGGGAGGAGGAGGAGGAGTGAAGGAGAGGCATGTATGTAAAGGGGAATGAGTTTCAGGGCCACCAGATCTCCTTTCTCCTCTCCCTTTCCAGAGCATATGTTCCCATATGACCAAAATGTTTGATTATAATAAAAGAGTATTAACTTTAGCATTAAAATATATTGCATGTAAATACATCTCATGATAATAACAAGTTATGACAATTATACATATAATTAAATGTCAGATTAACTTTGCTATATATTTTATTTCAATTTTAAAACTTTGTTCATATTTGTTCAGTATTCATAGTCTACTCTTCATAGCTCAAAAGCTCACAATTTAAAGAAGATCAGAATAAATGAACATTGAAAACTTTGGAGGAGGTAAAGGATTTCCATCAGCAATATACATTTAAAATTGGCAGCATGCATCTGTCCTTCCTGCCCTTGCTTGTCACACCTCTATCTACGGAAACTAGGTGGAAAAGGTAGAACACACTGGTTGTCTTCCCACTTCTTTTGGTCATAATGACTAAGTCAGTTGGCACACAAGTGAAGATCTCCCATAGTCTGTTTCCACTGAATGGCGTTTAAGTCAAACAAGGTTGCTGACCCCTCTTGGCTAGGCTCAATTCTCTTGCTCCAGAAGAAGGAAGATAGGGATAAAAGAGAAGAACTTTTTCAGTGGACCAGTAGGAAGACAGGCGAGGTATAGCAAGTCTAGTGCAAAGACAGGTGATCACAGTGTTGTAGAGAGGTAGCTGTGTAGTGAAGAAGCCAGCTCTGGAAAACAGTGAAACAAGGGAGGAATTCCAGGACACAGCTGGGCAAAAAGGAGAAGCCAGGTCCAAACCACACAGATAACTGGCAATGTGGCTAATCCATTCATAATTTAGTGATAGTATGGTTTTAAGTATTTCTTTACCTGGCTATCTCCTATGTGTCCTTCAAGACTCAGCTCAAGTGTCACCTCTTCCAGTAAGCATTCCCTGAACCCCCAAGTATAATTCTGATGCCAATCTGCTGTGCTCCCATAGCACCCTGGATTTACTTATTATCACTGTCCTTTTCTCACTGCTACAACTGTTTACATATTTCCCCCATTAGACTGAAGGCTCTTCAAAGACAGGGGCCACATCTTATTTGTATTTTTATTCTCAGTGCCTAGCATATATAGTAGGAGCTCAATAAATGTTTGCTAAATATAGACACATACCTGTGTTATTTGACACTAATAATAGCTCATTAAATTTTTTTTCTTGGTGCCAACTGATCTCATCTTCCGCATTTTTTTAAGTATAAAGAAAAAAAGCTTGCTATACTATGTTATTAAGAATTAAGATCACTGTACTCTTCCTCACCCCCCAAATTATGAATGAGACAAACATATCAATCTGCTTAATTCTAAAGTAATAATAAAGTTATGTGATACTTACATTCAAAAGCTTCATCACTATCATTATCTTCATCTGAACTGATTTCAGCATATTTTGGCTTTTCATTAACTGTGCTACGCTTGCGTTTATTCATTTTCACACGTTCACAAAGTGGCATGGTGGATTCAATTTCTGCCAGAAGTTCAGGGGGTAATTCTTTTAACACTGATTGATCTATACTACCTATTAATGAAAGGTAAGAAAATAATTTAAATCTGAAGATGCAAGGGAAATTTTAACTTAATTAGCACAATAAAAATGAAATATTAGTATTTATATAAGTCTTCTAACCCAGCTTTGTATTTTAATAAAACACATATTTAAAACTCTAATAGGCTTCACCCCAAACTGGTAATGCAGTTTTTATACATATATCATTATGTAATAACTTAAAAAACATAAAAGGGTAGTTACCCCATCAATTTTTGACACAATGCCTTCATTTGTCTGTATAGACTAAAAACTTTCTAAAACAAGAGATTCACTGGCATTACTCAGTCTATATGTAGTAAGGGATTCATCTCGTTTTCTTGGTAGCACCCAAATTTATTTTACAGAGGTCTGGACCACTTAGTTTGAAAGTATACTACCTCTCAGTGCAAATTATATACCCTTCTCTTCCTCTACACTCGTGTACTGTGGCTGGGACAAGAGTTTTACATGCTTTTACCTATCACTATCTATTTGAGAGGCATAGTATTGTCTTTAGTATTAAAAAGAATTTCCTCAAAGAGATAAACCAATATATACATTAAACTGAAGAAAATAAAAACATGAAAGGCAGGATAAATAAAAACATATTAAAATGTAAGTGTCTATAACTAAAATAGTAAATTCAAGTCTGTTATGAAATAAAATTTGTATTTTTCCATTAAAGACTAAGACAGGATAAAAATATATCAACATAGTAACATTAACATAACATTTACTATTTAATCCTACACACATACACAAATACACTAACAGTTGCCGTAAAAGAAATAAATTCTTAACATCCTACTGAGAGCTTAAAAACGAAGAGGTAGCAAAAGCTATCCATTCAGGATGATTTGTCCTTGATGACTATGAAAGATGACAATTTTAAATTACTTACCCTTGTAAATCTTTGAGTGGAAGTATAAAAATGATGTCTTACCTGCTAAATTTTAGAAATTGGGAGCAAAGAGTATCTTAGTGGTTTATAGCAGGGAATATTTGTAACTATAAGCAACCTTACACTACAACATTCAAATGATAATAATACTTAACGTAAAGGATGAAGTAAATCATGACAAAATGAATGGGTACTGATTAAGACAATTTCAAAGTCTCAATATACAATCCCAATAATTTAAGAATATAAAACATAAATTATTAATCTTGATGGAAGAATAATCCCTTTTTATTCTTTGTACAACTTTTATTCAACATCATGAAGGAGTTATTTCAGTTAACTTTTAGTCTTTTATACTTCTAAGGACACACATAGCAAAAATCTCACCTACAAAGATATAATACTTTTGACTGGTAATATTCCAAAGACTTCTTTGCTGAGAATCCTGACATACTACTGTTGAGTATACTTATCTATGTCACTTTCAAATCATGCAACACTACTCTGTGCTGGCTTTCTTAATTCAACTGTATTTTATAGTGAGGTACACTTTTTAGAATATTGATACAGGTAAAAGAAACCAACTTTAGCTTTGGATTGTCCTTAGCCAGAAGGTAAACACACTATGCATCTCATTTAAAAGTCCTTAATGTCTTGGGATGCCTGGATGGCTCAGTTGGCTAAGTATCCAACTCTTGATTTAGAATCAGGTCATGATCTCAGGGTCCCGAGACTGAGCCCTGCAATGGGCTCCACACTAAGTGTGGAGCCTGCTTGGGATTCTCTCTCTCCCTATGCCTCTCCCTTTCTCTAGCAGCAGCAGCAACAACAACAACAACAACACGGTCCTCAGTGTCTTGAACACCTATAATTAAATGTGTGTGGGGTTTTGTTTTTTTTTAATAGAAGGATCATGTTTTCTAGTATTTATCTTCCCCTTTCCAGATGACCTATTTTTAAAAAAATTTTTCTTTTAAAGATTTCATTTATTTATTTGACAGAGAGAGACACAGCGAGAGAGGGAACACAAGCAGCGGGAGTGGAAGGAGAAGCAGGCTTCCCGCTGAGCAGATGCGGGGCTCGATCCCAGGTCCCTGGGATCACAACCCGAGCCAAAGGCAGATGCCCAACGACTGAGCCACCAAGGTGCCCCTACATGACCTATAATATTAAGTATGTATATATTAATGGTCATTAAATGTTTTTTGATTACCTTTCATAATTTCCTAGGATCACTTAGAAGTGTACTTCCCGTATAGTTTCTGAATTGCTATATTTTATAGGCAAATGAAGACGTTTCTCAAATTTTAAAAAATGGGAATGTTTTCTTTTTTGTACTACCTAAAATGTTTTGGGTATTTAAATATAGACAGCCCAAAGTATTTGGCCTTTAGTCCATTATGAAATTAAAAAAAAAATTCCCTGATTATGTTCTGCTTAGACTAATTCCCATTCTCAGAGATATATACCAACCTGATACTAATATCCCAGAATTAAAATTATCCTGCAGATAAATATACAAAAATAATCAAGGGTCAATATATGTACTGGTGCTTGTACTCTCTTTACAATGGTTTATCAGATCCCCAGAGCAAGGAGTCTGCTCTCTTCTTTCTCTTCTCTTCTTTCTCTTTAAAATAAAATTCCTTACAATAGCCAGACATAGAAAACTTATGTCATATATTTAATAGAGCAGGCATCAAAGTTTATTCCTTGTAATTTACTGTCTCTTATTCCCTAAATTCAGAAGAATGCTATCAAATTTAAAAGCTTTTGTATTCTGTAGATCATTTTAACATCTGTATAACTCTGAAAGTTAAAGCAACATAATTCACATAATTCAGAGACCAAATGTTTCATTTCTGAAGATAATCCAACTTAGGAAAAAAAAAAATCCAGTAATGGGTAATGTCTCTCAATGTACCATCCTCCAAAAGTAAACCTTGTTTCATTTTGAATAGAAACATCTACTCCACCGGTTTATGCATTTTCTGAATTAAACATCCTTTCTTCCTTTTAGTAAAACACTTTATAAATTGATTCAGCCAGGTCCCTTGATTACAAAGGTTAAGAGAAAATATTTGACTTTCCTGTACTCACAATCAGCATATTTAATACATTACCAAGGACTGAATAACTGACTCAGCCTCAATAGATCTGAATAAACAGTGAGTAATTCAAATGATGCTTATGACGTATTTGATTATATTCTTTTCCCTGAATTAGGAAATAATCCTCTAAATGCAAAAATAATGTCTACTTCTCAACACAATGATTTTATAAATTATTGTTGTTCGTGGAGTTATTTTTTCTTAAAAACTCCAGAATGCTAGTACTTTATGATTATCTTTCTCACCTCATTTCTCCCATCCCAGTTACTTTATCCTTTAAATCAGGTGTTTGAATTACCACAAAATTTTAAGTTACTGGCTTGAAGGGATATTTAGTCATGATTTTTTTTGAAGTACTACACTTTCAGCTTTTGTAGATATACAGATAGATACAGCGCACCCCTATCTCCTAGCCCTCTTAAAGCTAGAAGAATACATTTACTTCTAGATGTGTTATATTCTCGTAATCTTGGATTTCAACTATAAATCACTCATATTAGCACACGGAAAGATTACTAAAACCAGACTACTAAATCTCAGAGTCACTAATCTGATAACTAACAATGCATATTTTTTTTAAATGAAAAACACCACCAAGATTAAAATAAACCACCTCAATTAATGAACTCTTTAGGACTGAAGATTCAGACAATGGAAACCAGTCATATTCAGAAACCATGAACTCACATAAACTTGCAAATTATGTAAGTCATAAAAAACATCTTAGGTATAATGTAACTCAGTGACAATTCTTAGAACAACCTATACCAATTATAAGGGAGTAGCATCAAATGGATCTTTAAATTTAATGAGAGGCAAAAGAAAATAAAAATTTAGTAGTGTATGTTGTCAATCGGCCCATCTTGTGACCCTAAGTGGGTTAATGTGGTTTGAAGATACATATTTTTTGGTGGACATGGTTCCTAAGTGCAAGCCTACTTCTTTATTTGAAATCACTGTTAAGAAGAAGTATATTCAAGGAGCATAAATTGCAGATTATATAGCCCTGAAATATGGTAACAGTTGGGAGGTAGAAAGAAAAAGCAGCTCCTGAAGAGAAACTTAAAAAAAAAAAAAAAAAAAAAAAAGGTGGTTCAACTACGAGACCAGGACACTGAATGTTCCTTTTGCGAGGACTTCAAGGTTATAGCCTGATGGCAGTACTATGTATGGGTAAAGAGGAAACCTGTGGCAAACCCTCAGTTTGAAATGCATGGGTACATTTCTATGCCTTTTTTTTTTTTAAAGATTTTATATAATTTTATTTGACAGAGAGAGATCACAAGTAGGCAGAGGGGCAGGCAGAGAGAGAGAGGGGGAAGCAGGCTCTCCATGGAGAAGTGAGCCCAATTCAGGGGCCAATCCCAGGACTCTGAGATCATGACCTGAGCCGAAGGCAGAGGCTCAACCCACTGAGCCACCCGAGCGCCCCTCCTTATGATTTTCTTAATAATGTTTTCTTTTCTTTTCTCTAGCTTACTTCATTGTAAGAGTACAGTATATATGTAATATACAAATATGCATTAGTCAACTTCGTACTATTTTTACGGTTTCTTGGTCAACCTTAGATCAACCTTAGGCTATCAGTAAATTTGGAAGGAGTCAAGAGTTATATATGGATTTCTGTGTTGGGGGGGTAAGTGCCTCTAGACTCCAAGTTTTTCAAGTATCAACTGTACTTAGCAAGCTAGAAGTTAGATTGTACTTTTTAGTACTAAGGCTCCTTCACTGAGTGAAAATGAGGGAAGTGAACGCACAGACTTCTACCACAGCTATTAACAGTCATTAGGGTAATAAGAAGGGAGGATCTGTTTGTAACTGTTTGTAACTGAGGATGAAGTCTAAATTTAAGGGAGGAGAGCATCAGGTAGACTACCTCCTCTAGAAAAAAGAGTCAAGAAATAGGTCTTTTTTTGGTAATGGTTTAGGATAAGTGAAAGTCATGTAGAATGAGATAATCCGGTATAAAGTTGCCTTGATTTTGATAAAGAGACAGAGAGACCTCAGGTACTGGCTGGATGCCTGATAATGCTTATTCAGGATTATTTTAAAAAAAGGTTTTTTTAAGGGAAGACTAGTAGTTATTCATCTTTGGCTAGGGAGAAGTGGTCAGGGTCAAATCTGCAGCTCTTCTTTTTCCAATGGTCTTTGCGAAATACTGAAACTAATGCAAAGAACCATTATATAATCACTACACAAAGAACATTACAACCTAAGAACAGGTAAATCTCCTTTACAATGTTAAGCAGCAATTTTTAAGTTACAGGTTTTGGCCCATTAGTATGTTGTGAAATCAGTTTTGTGGGTCTTGACTAGCAGTTGTTTTAAGATGAAAGTGAAAATGTCAGGTTTTTGCTTACAGGGATTGTTAATATGTGCCTGTTTGTGTGCATTAGGCTACAACATGCATTTTATTTCTTAGGTCACAATCATAAAAGTTTTAAAGTCTTTCAAGTTTTACGGTTGCCACTTCTTTCAAAATAGTTGAGTACATTCGGATTGAAAAGGCCCTTCTAGGTTAATCAAACTCAGTGTGTGGACTCTGCCCATAGTTTGTTAACTGATTTTTATTCATTATAAGTTGATGGGACAGTGACTACTGTGGTTTTTTTAAAAAAAGATTTTATTTATTTATTTGAGAGAGAGAGAGAGAGACAGTGAGAGCTCAGAAGGAGAAGAGGGACAAGCAGACTTCCTCCTGAGCAGGAAGCCCAACGCAGGGCTTGATCCCAGGATCATGACCTAGCAGAAGGCATATGCTTAACCAACTGAGTCACCCAGGTGCCCCAGGATAGTGATTTTTGTATCAGAGAGCTTAATTATCTATACCTATAATTCTGATATAAAAGTTGCTGTTTCGTTTTTGAAGTCACTACAATAAAATCTTGGATTACTCAGAAATTCTTCTATTTTTGATGTAAATATTTTGATGTAAATCTTTCTAAGAAGATAAGATTTAAGATTAAGATAAGATTTCTAATAAGCCCCATATTCATCCCTTTTTTAATAAGACAACTTCTTGGGGCATCTGAGTAACTCGGTTAGTTAGGAGTCGGACTCCTGGTTTTGGCTCAGGTCGTGATCTCTGGGGTTTTGAGACTGACACTGGCCCCACCTCCCCCAGCCCTGGGCTCTGCACTCATCAGGGAGTCTGCTTAAAGATTCTCTCCCTCTGCTCCTCTACTCACACTCTCTAATAAATAAA
Source organism: Mellivora capensis (assembly GCA_004024625.1). Taxonomy (NCBI): domain Eukaryota; kingdom Metazoa; phylum Chordata; class Mammalia; order Carnivora; family Mustelidae; genus Mellivora; species Mellivora capensis. The sequence goes on from PISX010000668.1 coordinate 42,042, forward strand.
TAAAATCTTTTTTAAAAAAATCCACAAAAACCCAAACTCCCCATCCATCCCCCAAGAAAAACAGCGAGACAACTTCTTGACTCATGATTATTGAAAAGATCAAGTTTTCTACAATGCTTTACACAGCAATGCCTTTAGGAGTTAACTGCTACGCATAAAGTGTTTGAGATGATATGAAATGATTCAGGCTTTGTTTCTGAGTTCTGTAGGTCTGCTTACAGTTTACTGAAATGTACATACTCAGAATCAGCTAACTTGTGTAGAATATATAACACAGAGCAAATGGGGTTAAAATCCTTTAACCCTTTTATACTATTCATGAAAATTTATTCCAAGAAAATTTATACAACAAAAAAATTCTATGAAGAAAGATGTTTAGATCAGTTTTATCTATTGTAACATCTTTTCCCAGCTGAAAATTCTTTTCTAAATCCTGAAAGCAGTTCTTAGTTGTTCTATATTGATAATTATAGAGAAGTTTATCCACAAAGTGAAAAAATTTAGTAACTGACATGTGACAAGTATAAAATATTTTAAAAGCAATTTAAGTCTGTATATACTTGCTATATATTTATATTTTATATATTAATTATATATTAACATATTAATAATATATATAACCCCAATAAATTAAGTACTCTCAGATATTAAATATCCTCCTTAAAATATATTTGGTAAATTCCATACTACATTCATAAATACTAGAAAAGAACTAGAAAAACTACTTCAAACCTCATTCTAGATGAGTCCTTCTATATACACATATAAATACTCAAATGGCAGTGTAAAATCCAAATTTTAGGTCTCATTTGCTACAGAATAAATAATCTAGTTATCAGATTCACATACATTAAAATTTCAATTTCATATTGATAGTAGGCTTAGCAAACTATAGCGTCTGGGGTCAAATTTGCCCACCACATGTTTTTGTATATAAAGTTTTATTAGAATATACTGACACACAGTTATTTACGTGCTGTCTATGGTTGCTTTTGTATTACAATATTAAAGGTAAGTGGCCCACACAGCCTAAAATATTTATGATCTGGGTCTTTAGAGAAAGTCTGCTGACCCCTCATCTGTATCATGTCATACTTTAATCCAAATTGGAACAAAGTACCTGCCTTGCCAGTATAGACACTATAGTTGTATTCTGCACATTTTAGGTCATTGAAAATTGATTTACTTAATGACAACAAAAACCAAGGATTTAGTTTACAGCAACTGAAAAACACTACTATGAATGAAGCAGACAGAAGAAAAGATTCTAAGAAAAATGTGGTTTTAAGTACCACAGTTTTGATATTGACACTGGTAATAAAAAGATTTCATCAACATGCACCTATTATATTACTATGATGAAGAACTACAGGAAGAAACAGGGATCAAATGATCCTTTCTTTGATATGTATGTACAGAGAGCAGAAGTACAACCTAACTATATTTCAATGAACTAGAAAAAGGAAACAAATGAAGCTGAAATTTAATAGGAGACAAATACTAAAGCAGAAATAAAAGAAACAGACTAATAATAGAAAATATCAATGAAACTAAGAGCTGATTTCTGAAAAGATAAACAAAGTAGACAAACCTTTAGTTATACTTACCAAGAAAAAAAGGAAGAGGACTCAAATAACATTATAAACAAAAGAGACATCAAAATGGATACCACACAAAGGATCCTAAAATAAATATATATTTATATTCCTAGGAACATATAACCTGCTAAGATTGACTTATGAAAAAGTAGAAAATCTGAAGAGACATCTTCCCAACAAAGAAAAGCCCAGGACCAGACAACTTCTCTGGTGAATTCTAGTAAGCGTTTAAAGAATGAATACTAATTCTTTTCAAAAACTTCCAAAAACAGAAGAGGAAGGAAAGAAGAGAATACATCCAAAGGCAGCATATTACCCTGATACCAAAACCAGAAAAGGACACTACAAGAAATGAAAATTACAGGCCAAGGGATGCCTGGGTGGCTGAATCAGTTAAGCATCTGACTCTTGATCTCAGCTCAGGTCTTGATCTCAGGGTCCTGAGTTCCAGCCCCATACCGTGCTCCACACTGGGCAGGGAGCCTACGTTGAAAAAAAAAAATTACAGGCCAATCCTCTTGTACTCATGATAAACATAGATTCAAAGTCCTCAACTAAGTATTAGCACACAGAACTCAAGAATGCATTAAAAGAATCAGGATTATATACCATAATTAAGTGGAATTTATTGCAGAATGGTTCAAAACCTGCCAATCAATGTGATATACATTAACAAAATGAATGATAAAAATATTATCATCTTAATAGATACAGAAAAGCATTTTAGAAAATTCAACATTCATTCATGATAGAACAAAATAAAATAACCCAAAAAACTCTCAACGAACTATGTACAGAGGAAATGTACCTTAACATATTGATGGCCATATAAAACAAGCCCACAACTATTATCATACTCAATGGTAAAAAGCTTTCCAAGATAAGGAACAAGATAAAGATGCCCCAATCTCACTCTTATATTCACATAGTACTGGAAGTCCTAGCTGGAGCAGAGCAATTAGGCAAGAAAACAAACAAATAAATAAATAAATAAATAGAGGCATCCAAACCAGAAAGGAAAAAGTAAACTGTCTCTATTGGCAGATTACATGATATTATATATAGAAAACCCTAAAGACCCTACCAAAAAACCCATTAAAATAAACAAATTAAATAAGGTTGGATATAAGATCAATATACAAAAATCAGTTGAATTCTGATACACTAACAACAAACTATCAGAAAGAGAAATTAAGAAAACATTTATAATTTCATCCAAAAGGATAGGAGGTGAAAGATCTATATACTGGAAACTAGAAAACATTGATGAAAGAAACTGAAGAGGAAAATAAATGCTAACAAATTTCTATGCTGGTGGATTAGAAGAATTAATGCTGTAAAAATGTCCATACTACCCAAAGCCATCTAAACATTCAATCCAATCCCTACCAAAATTCCAATATTTTTTATAGAAAAAGAACAATAACCTATAGAAAAAGAACAACAACAACAAAAAAACCCTAAAATTTGTACAGAACCATGAAGTAGTCAAATAGGCAAAGCAATCTTAATAAAGAAGAACAAACCTTGGGGCACCATGCTTCCTGATCTTAAACTATGTTGTAAAGCTACTGTAGTCAAAACAGTATAATACTGGCATAAAAACAGACATATTAATGGAACAGAGAGCCCAGAAATAAACTCATGCATATATCGTCAATTAATTTATGAAAAAGTAGCCAAGAATACTCAAGGAAGAAAGGATAGTCATTTTAATAAATGGTGCCAGAAAACTGGGCAGCTACATACAAAAGAATGAAACTGGACCACTATTTCACATTATACACAAAAATCAACTCAAAATGAATTAAAGATTTGAACATATGACTTGGAACCACAAAACTCCTAGAAGAAAACATAGGTGCTAAGCTCCTGGACACTGGTTTTTGTAATGATTGTTTTGGATTTGATACCAAGGCAAAGGCAACAAAAGCAAAAATTAACAAGTGGGACTACACCACACTAAAAAGCTTCTACACAGCAAAGGAACGGATCAATAAAATGAAAAGGCAACCTACTGAATGGGAGAAAGTATGTATGTGCAAACCATGTATCTGATAAGAGGTTAATATCCAAAATCTATAAAGAACTTACAACTCAATAGCAAAACAAAACAACAATCTGATTAAAAAATGAGCAGAGATCTGAACATTTTTCCAAAGATGACATACAGATGGCCAATAAGTATATGAAAAGATGCTCAGTATCACTAATCATCAAGATAATGCAAATCAAAAGCCATAAAGAGCTACACCTGTTAGAATGGCAAAAAGACAATAAATAGCAAGTGTTGGTGAGCATTTGGAGAAAATGTAACCTTGTGTACTGTTGGTGGGAATGTAAATTGTGGTGTAGCCACTATGAAAAGCAGTAGGGAGGTTCCTCAAAAAATTGAAAATAGAACTACCATATGATCCAGCAATATCCACTTCTGGGTATATATCCAAAGGAAATAAAATCACTATCTCAAAGAGATATCTCCATAGCTTGCCCGACCCATGATCACGGAAGCATTATTTACAATAGCCACGACATGGAAATAACCTTAAGTTGTTTAGTCTACTGACAAATGAATAAAGAAAATGAGCGTATCTGTGTGCATAGTATTATTTACCCCAAAAAGGAGGAGATCATATCATTTGCAACAACAAGGATGTACCCTGAGGGCATTATGCTAAGAGAAGTCAGACAGTGAAAGACAAATACTGTATGATCTCTACTTATATTTGGAATCTAAAAAAACAACTCACAGAAACAGAAAACAGATTGGTGGTTGCCAGAGACGGGGTGGGAGGTGATTGGTGGGTGAAATGGGTACAGGCAGTCAAAAGGTAAAAACTTCCAGTTATAAGATAAATAACTTCTGGAGATGTAATGTACACCATGGGGACTATAGTTAAGAATACTATATTATATATTTGAAAGTTGCTACAATAGTAGATCTTAAAAGTTTCCATCATAAGGAAAAAAACAGAACTATGTGAGGTGATGAATGCTAATTAAACTTACTGTAATAATCATTTCACACTATAAACATACAGCAAATCATTATTTTGTATACTTTAATAAAATGTTATATGTTAAATATAGTTCAAGAAATAAAGAAATGGGGACACCTGGGTGGCTCAATTGGTTAAGTGTCTGCCTTCGGCTCATGTCATGATCCCAGGATCCTGGGATCAAGTTCCACATCCGGCTCCTTGCTCAGCATGGACCCTGCTTCTCCTTCTGCCTGTAGCTCCCCCTGCTTGTGCTCTCTCTCCCTCTCTGACAAATAAATAAAATCTTAAAAAAAAAATAAAGAAAGATATTCTGGCAGCAAGGTCTCCAAATATACTGATTATAAAGTATATATATATAAAAAGATTTTTAAAAATTACTCCCTTCACTAGATAAATTCAGTTAAAAATGGTGTGTTGCATTTCTTCATATTAAAAAACTGGATAGGGCACCTGCGTGGCTCAGTTGGTTGAGCGACTGCCTTTGGCTCAGGTCATGATCCCGGACTTCCAGATCTCATCCCGCATTGGGCTCCCAGCTCCTTGGGGAGTCCGCTTCTCCCTCTGACCTTCTCCTCTCTCATGCTCTCTCTCACTCATTCTCTCTCAAATAAATAAATAAATAAAATCTTAAAAAAAAAAAAACTGGACAGATTTTGGCTCTTACTGTAATATTGATTTTGGTCCTCATGACTAAATAAAGGTAGGATGAAAACTGGTTTCACCATTTTTAAAAGTGAATGAACCAAAGCTTTGTAAGGCTACGATTTATTCAAGATTCTGATACCAGAGCTCTTGGTACTATCATTTATAATGGAATTAATGGAGAATTTTCAATTTTCAACATCAGAAGCCAGAGAAAGCTAAACTTTTTGTGAGCAGAGGAGGGGATCCAGATTCAAAATTCCATATTATAGTGTACCATATTATAGTATACCATATTATAGTATTATATACTGTTACTCTAGAATTCTTTTTTGTTTGTTTTTAAAGATTTTATTTACTTATTTGACAGAGATGACAAGTAGGCAGAGAGGCAGGCAGAGAGAGAGAGAGGTACGCAGACTCCCCCCCGGAGCAGAGAGCCTGACGTGTCGGCTTGATCCCAGGACCTGAGACAATGACCTGAGACAAAGGCAGAGGCTCAACCCACTAAGACACCCAAGCGCTCCCTTCAGTATTCTAACATAGTGAATTCTCTTATTCTAAAAAAAAAAAAAAAAAAAAAAAAGTTACTGAAACCTTTCTCTATAAGAGGCTCATATAGCTATTAACATAATAAATACCTACCTGATATTATACTATACTAAATTATACTATGTATTATAATATACAGTTGACCTTGAATAACATGGGTATGACCTACACCTGTGTAGGTATACACAGATTTTTTCCAATAGATACAGTATGGCACTATAAATATATTTTCTCTTCCTTATGATTATAATAATGTTTTCTCTAGCTTACTTTATTGTAAGAATACAATTATAATACATACAAATACAAAATATGTGTTAATCAATTACTTATGTTATCAGTAAGGCTTCTCTGGTCAATAGTAGGCCACTGGTAATTAAGTTTTTTTAAATTAACATATAATGCATTATTTGGTTCAGGGGTACAGGTCTGTGAATCATCAGTCTTACACAGTTCACAGCACCCACCATAGTACATACCCTCCCCAATGCCCACAACAAAAGTCAAAAGTTATACGTGGATTTTCAAGTGTGGGAGGGCCAGTGCCCCTAACCTCTATGTCAACTATAGACTATATAATAATAATAATATAATAATATGTACTATAAATTAACATAGCATCAATAATACTATATAATAATATTAACATATTACTACAATATTATATTAATGACAATATTATACTATCATCTATCAAATAGATATTCATTATCTTGGCACAGGTATCAGGCTCTTGTAAGGGAGGATTTCAGAAACTTTTTTTAGAGTAAGAAGGAATTCAGTATGTAAGAGTAATGACTATTTCTTCATAAATAGGAGGTTCTTCCACATTATTTATTTACCTTATTTACTCCTCAACCATACACCTATTTTTAACATACAGGAAAAACTTATAGAAGCTATGTCCTTGGGCTGGCTTGAGAAATGGAATGAGAAGGAACAAAAATACCACGAGTAAGTTTTAATACTTTAATTCTTATTAAAAAAATTCTACTTAATCTCTTTAAATCAGTATCAATTATCTATTAAGCAAAATGTGAACCAAAAATTTTCTATGAACAGAAATCATGGACAAAAGCTTCCAAAATACTGCTGTAAAAAATCATACCCAACAATAGTTAGGTATAGATTATGCCAACTTCTGTAGTGAATATTCTCCAAATGTTTCCCAAAGATACCAATGATAGTAAGGTCTTTGCAGAAATTGAATATTTGAATTTTTTGAAAAGCATTTTATAAAACTATTCAAATGAACCAAAATAAATTCCCACCACAGCACTATTAAAAATTCTGAATATTACAATCATATCCACTTTACTAAAAATTCCTCAACTTAGATATCATCAACTATGCCAAAAATTCACTCTCAGAGACAGTAGTTTCTCTCAAACGTACAGAAGCCTGGAATCCTAAACACAATCAGTGCCACATAAAAGGCAACCAGTTAATATTTCTGTGATCAACACTGAGTAGTATAACTGGTACAGTAATAACTGAGGGAGAATAACTGGCCCAAATGTGACTGCAACTATTACCTAATCCTAAGCGAAATGACCACTACAGTTTTAAACACTATTGACTACTTGAGCTGCTACATTAGTACACATACCCAGTGAAAACCATTTTCAGTAATTGTTTAACTGCTTAAAAGGCCAGGATCTCAAATATGGGTGCTATGGGATATTTCCTCAAAGTATTGAGTGCAAGTGATGTAAAACAATAAACTAGTTAGAAGGAAGTAGATGGAGGAAAAACAAAAATTATTTCCTTGGATATAAAGGTAAAATACTGTGAGACACCCTGGAACTGTAAATAACCCAAATCAAATTGCTAATGTTTGTAATTACTAAGCTGTTACCAACACATAACATGCCTGTCTTAAAGACCTTGTAACTTTATATATTTTTTAATTGGAGACATACTGTACATTAGGGGATATCAGGATAATATTCTGAATAAAAATATTTCAATAAAGATAATATTCCTGGCATTTAAAATACTGACAAAAGTATTTGTGATAGAAGAAATTTTAAAAATTTAAAAGGTTTTAAATTTTAAATTTAAAAGGTTTTACAAAGATTATATTGGTTCTCCATAACCATTCCCTGCTTGAAAAGGAAAAAACAAGGATGGTAAGAAGACAGAAGATGATAGAAGCAGAGTGAGAACAGAAGTGATACTGAGCCAACCTGTAACAGCAAAATAAAGGGAAAGGGTAACTAAGCAGACATAAGAAAGAGTAAATCTCCTTGGAACCTTAACAAAAAGTAAGTAGTTGACAGTTATTACAAAGTTTAGTGGACATAAAGTTGACAATTGTGTAGCTCTTACACTAGGGTCTATTGGTGGAAGCATAAAAGATGAATACACAATTTTAATCTGCATACAAAGCCTTTTCTGAAACATGGTGTCAATACAGTCATTCAACAGCTATTTAATGTACTCTAATTATGTACTAGGTATTATGCTAGGTACATACACATGTCCCCATAGAAATAAAATAAAATGTGACTATGTGACTTTTACATTTAATATGTTCACACAAATGACAAAATAAGAAATATATATTAAGAGTCATAAATCTATATCCCTACCATTCTAAATTAGCTTAAAGCCTACTCAAGGAATTTTAAATAATCCTAAAGAATGAGTATTTTAAATATGGACATCAGGTAAAATATTTTAAAAAATGGAATTTCATGGCTCTTCCAAGAAAGGAAAACCTACCAAGAATTTTGGCTTGAGAAATCAACCACAAAAGTATCTCAATAATATTCAATCTAATTCCTTTACTCAGAAAAACACCACCAGCATGTCAGAATATATGATTCTGTGACTCTCTTGAAAAGAAAATCCAAATAATGTGTATTTTACAAAGGGCCAATTATCTACAACTGTGCTTCCCATGCTTGTAATTTAAAAAACTCACTATTATGTAACTCTGCTATTGCTAACTTAGTAGCAGAGACCTAAAACAAAACCAAAATTAGTACACTAAATAATAACAGATAGGAATTCTAAGGTATAAATAAAGCTACATGGAGTCTTGAAGTAAATCTAAGCATTAAAATAATATTTTTTGATGAAAAGGTCCACTTAATTATAATTGCAGGTCTAGTAATAATACATGTGTGTATATATATATGTACCTGCACATGCACACACACACACACACACACAATACACACACTCTACTCTAACAGAGAGACACACCCAGATAGCCTACTTACTAACATGAACATATCAAATATATACATTTGTGTTAAAAGTACATTTAGGAGAAACATGGATTAGTATTAAAAAGTTTACATTCACAGTCAATCAGAAAAACATGGGAAAGAGTATAGCAATTACTATTAGGAGTACTATATTAGGAGCTATATTCATTTCTTGATGTTCAGTTGTAAAGATTCTTTGTTAGGACAGAGCTTAGAAAGCAAGGCTAGCGTAAGCTGACAGAAGGAAGAGGAGAAAAAGATGGTCCAGATCAAGGGACAAAAGGGTACCACTTTCCATCTGACTCTTCTAAAATTGTATACCTATACTCTCTAGTTTATACTGTATATAAGCCACTCCCAAAGTTTCAGTGAAAGTTTTAAAAACAATATCTAAAAGAAAAGAATTCTAGCACTGGCCACTACATTCTAATAACTTCTTTTATGTACACAAGTAATTCCAAAGAGATGCATTCAAGTTAAATAGTAAAGACTATTAGTTAAAGCTGAAGTCTTAATTTTTTGTTAAGTCTGACTGCTACAATTTAAAATCTGAAAGCTTCATTAAAGAAGTACAAATATTAGTGATAAAGACAATTTTTTTATTTTTAAAAATAAAAGCAAAAAAGTAAAAAAGCAAACATTTGATAAAGACCAAGTAATAATAAAAAAGATGATGACAAGTCACTTCTTTGAATACAGTTCTTCATAGTGACACTACGTTTCCATTGACCGTTTTTTGGTAGACAAGACATAACATTTTACAAAAATAATAACCATTACACCTTCTGGATTTCCTAATACACTACAGATACTATGCAATACAACTTTTTGTGATGATGCAAATGTTCTCTGTTTTAATAAGGAAGCCACTTGCCACATGTGGCTATTGAGGACATGAATTCTTAATTTTATTTAAATTAATTTCCATTTAAATAGCTAAAGAGGCTAGTGACTATTCTATGGAACAGCACAATTCAAGATTTCATATATTTAATAAGTAAATATAAATCTAAGTTCTTAATGAATTATCTCTCACAGAATGAGAACTTAAAAATCAAACTTTCACCTCTATTGCCTTAAAATCAGTATCTTCATGTATTTATACTGCATGGAGTAGATAGGACTTGCCACATACCATCATCAAATTATGTATGTCTTAGATATTTTAAAAGTAGTATATAAAGGAACACAAAACTTATTTTGTGCATAGACTGCCACTGTATTTAAGACTTAAGACTTTTTCCTGGAAATAATACTACTCAAGTAGCCACAGAATTTAACTCAGCAACTGTACAATTAACAAAACAAAAAAAAATCACCCTCAAACCTCATCAATTAATGACTTAACCTGATTTAAGAGGTGAATACTATTCCTTAAGACAAAAAGGGCAAAGCTATGTATTTTTTAAATAATCTGTAACTGACCACCTCTCCCACAAGAAGGGAAATAAACTTTCTATAACTTTCTAAATTATATAAATTTAAACTATGTATCAATAATTAACTCAGAGATAGGTATTTAAGAAAATAGTGTAAGACACAATAGTCTTAAGAGCTTATAACACTGATTTTTGTACACCATTTAGCTTTACTGAGATGTTAGAAATTAAAATTCAATTTACTACCTCCCTGAAGAATGGAACTACTCTTTAGTCTAACTTTTTACGAAGTTGTTATATATATTCATTCTAACCACTCATTTGATTAATAAACAACTTACAAAAATACCTAAAATAACTAACCAACCAAAGAACTTATCTCTGTGTACCAAAGTAAAAATCACGACTACAGTGAGTTGCTCAAGTAGGGATGGAAGACAAAGAATTTTCACCAACTTTTTATCTATATTACCGAAAACAATTCATTATTGTTTTATATAAATGTTATATTTTCCTATAGCAGTGTTTCAATCTTTGTATATTTCCATTTTTTTAATCCTTAGTAACCCTATAACTAAATAAAAACTCATTAGAATAAAAATGACGTCAGTATAAGTATTCTTACCTTTGTTTGACTTTGATGGTTTATTCTTGATAGGTTTAAGGGAACTTCGTGATTTATCTTCTCTATCTTTAATAAGTTTCTGAACATCATCCAAAGACAGTTTTTGCAGGACAACTACAGGCTTAGCTCCTTTATTCAGATCTTCAACTAGTCCCATTTTTTCTACTTTGTCTTTCTGTTCTCCTTTCATTTCCATTTTCTTTGTCTCCTGAGTAATATTACCATCTTTATCCCTCTTGATTTTTGGAATGACAAAATTTTTCAATGCACCAGACCTGCCCCCCAACAAATAACTTGGAAATTCTGCCTTATTGTCAGGGTGTGCTTTATTACTGTCTATTTTAGTCTTATTACCCTCTGTCCTTTTGTCATCTTTACTATTTGGTGATTTAAAACCAGGTTTATCAGGTCTTGATTTATTAGAATCACCTTGTTTAACACGAGGACTGTCAGGCCTTGATTTCTGCTCCCCAGAAGATGGTCTTTCCCTTGAGTCCCCTGATTCATGTCTATGTTTTCTTTCTAGTTTATCAGGTTTTGAACCATCAGATTTAATGCCATGTTCATTTCTATTAGAGGATCTCAATGTTTCTGGCCTTCGAACTCTCGACTGATCCCCCCGATGTCGCTCTGATTCATTCCGGTCATCTGATTTTTGTTTACTATCATGGTCACGTCTTAATGACTCAGAAATAGATCGCCCATCAGGTCTCTGCTTTAAGGCTTCAGCTCGTTCTGATTTTAACCGAGGTGAATCAGATTTAATATCCTGTTTATGTTTAGACACTTCAGGTTTTTTCTCTGTTGGTGGCTTTCCAGAATCCCTCCTATTTTCATGCCTATGTTTTGGTGTTTCAGGCCGACCTTCATTTTTTTGCTTTGGAGTTTCAGGTCGGCTCTCACCTTTTTGCTTTGGAGTTTCAGGTCGTCCATCACCCTTCTGTTTTGGGGTTTCAGGGCGCCCATCACTCTTTTGTTTTGGAGTTTCAGGTCGACTTTCACCCTTCTGCTTTGGGGTTTCAGGTCTTGCCTTTGTTGTTTCTGATCTGCCATTATTTTGTTTGTTGTCATTTGGTTTTATGTCAGACAGTTTATTTTCATTCTGTTTAGGTTCAGCCATGGTGCTCTCATTTTGTTTGGATTCAGTTGTTCTGCTCTCATTCTGTTTAGGTTCTTCTGTTTGTGCCTCAATTTTAGTTTCTAACTTACTTTCACTTAATTTTGTCTCCACCAATCTGTTTTCATTTGGTTTAGATTCTGCCAATCTTTCATTTTGCTTCATATCACTCTTTGAAAGCTCAGGATCAGACTTTTTTTTAGGAGTCTCAGGATGGTTTTCTGGTGTAGCTTTAAGATTTCCAATAATATCTTCCTGAAGAACAGAAATAGGTGCATCATTACACTGTTTGATTTCTTCAGGCTTTTTTATGGAGTCTGAATCCTGAGTTATAGAAGCCTGAGAGTCCACTCTTCCTGCCTGATGAAGATCAATGCTAACCATTAATGCTGGCCTTGACCCATTTCCCGTAGAACCCGTCTCCTGAGAAGCTGGTCTATTACCTCCTGTAGCACCCCCAGCCTCCTGTGGGTAAGAATCTTGTTTTCTTTTTTTCAAAGGCTTATCTGAAATTTAAAGATAAATATTCAGTATCAGTAATAGACATATATTCTTATCTTACTAAAAGCCATATGGACTTTGATATTTCTTTAAGTCACAATGTTTTTTTAAATGTGGTGAATTCAAATGTCAATCTGCATGTATAAAATAGCAGGCATGAATCACATAATACTTTTAAACCAAGGTTTAAGGAAATACTCATGCTTGCCGTACCTCAATAAATATTAGCAACTATAGTAACAAGAATTTAACAGCATATCTCTTGATTATATAAATATAAGCCCAAATAGAAAATAAATAGAACTTATAATACATTAAATACGAACATATATTTATGTTTGTATATGTAAAGGATAAACCAGATTCTTTACATAAGAATAAGGCAACCAGTTACAAATTACATGTTCTCATTTAAGATCATTTAACCATTAACCACAAACTACTAAGTGCCCCATATCTGCTACCATACTAAACAGGAAACATAAGCTTTTACAACATGTAAGACAAGTATGAAAAGGAATAAAACCCAAAAGAAAGCAGAAATCATGCCACTGAAAAAAGGTAAATGAGGAGAACAAGGGGGGAAAAAAAGACAGTTTAACAGTTTGTCATTTTTTTTTTTTTGTCATTAACCTTTGATCCAGGATTCAAATCCTTCAAGGTGTCACCAGCACAAATGGAATTTAAAAGCTAACACACATTAGAAGTATATTTAAAATAAGGGAACATTAACGTAAGTATAAAAATGAGACGCACATAAGGACTTTTTAGATAAATCCTGTCTTAAAAGCAACCTCCACTTAAGAAAAATGTTTTGGTTCTTCAATGTAAAGTTCTAGGGATCTATAAATTGGTCTCAGTAAGAAATAATTTATGGTATTCTGAAATGTAAAGACAAACATACACAGAAACACAAATCTACCACCACAATAAAATGTCAAGGTATTTTTAAGTTATGTATTTCTGTGCATGATTCCACTCGACTCAAGAGGCTGCTAGGTCATTTTCTACAAACTGAATCTCTAGTTAGTTCTTAGTTCTCTATTATAGTTCTATAATATAACTATAGCACCTTAAGGTTTTGTCTGCTATAATACTTACTTCTGAATTGCCTGGCTTTGTTTTAAAGGTCATTTTCAATCATTTTTATAGTGAACCTCTAGATTCCCTTATGATATTCATTAATGTGATAGAATATCATTTAAGGAAAAGAAGGTTAAAAGTCAAAATGACCACTAAAAAATAACCTCTTATTGTTGAAAATGAAGTTAGGAATTAAACAAACAAACAAAAAACCTTAATGGTAATGTTGCTTTTATACACCAAAGTTCCGTCATTTTCTTTTCAGAGTGAGAAGCAGCAGTCCATTCCAGCTTAAAATCTAGTAAAATATTTTACTAAAATTTAACTCAAATATTTGCTAGTAATTTTTTATAGAAATAAGTCATTCTGCTTCTTAGTTTTTCAGAAGTCAAGTCTACTGTCATATATGTTCCATTTGTAAAATAACTACATGATAATAAAGTATCTTATCATCCAACCATTTTCTCTAGTTAAAACTACCCTGCCAAGAACTTACATGAAACTTTCTGCCTCAATACTTAAGAAAGCACTCAAAATATTAAATTTGTCTCAGTTTTATTTTGTAATGTTCTGCCACATAAAATAATCTTTACATCTTGTCATAGGGCACACCAAATAATTATTACCTCATAAATGGGATGTTTTATCACCTTATTATCTTTAAACCTTTAGGACAAGAATCTAGAAATCGAAAGAGTACAATCTAGTTGAAGATTTTTGTATTTTTCAATGAAACATGCTTGTGAAAGTCATTAAATTGGTAACCTAAGTGTACTTAAGAACCATAATGACATCACAAATCTCAGGCATCTCGAAGATTTCTCTTAAGAAATCTGTGGCTCGGGCGCCTGGGTGGCTCAGTGGGTTGGGCCGCTGCCTTTGGCTCAGGTCATGGTCTCAGGGTCCTGGGATCGAGTCCCACATCGGGCTCTCTGCTCGGCGGGGAGCCTGCTTCCCCCTCTCTCTCTCTGCCTGCCTCTCTGCCTACTTGTGATCTCTCTCTCTCTGTCAAATAAATAAATAAATAAAATCTTTAAAAAAAAAAAAAAAAAAAAAAAGAAATCTGTGGCTCATCCTTTCATTAATATGAGCAATCAGTCTTTCTTCTGAACAGTAACATCAAAATATCTTGAAGGCTAAATTTAAAGGGTTACAAAATACTTAGGAATTTGTAGATAATTAACCTCATTTCAAATTATCATTTATCATTAAAATGGAAATTTAGCACAGTCTAATTTCAAAGGAAATGTTATGTTTGATTTAGTTATCTTCAACTATAGATGCAATGATTATTTGTAATAAAAATGTATGAAAGCATTTGCACATGAGTAATGTATTAAAATTAGGAAAAATCTTGTAATGTTTTTCTGTTATGCACAATATATTGCTAAATACAAAGTTTTAATTTTTCAACTATTGAAAAGTACGTCACCTCTTCTGTAAAACCGGGAAAAATTCCATTATTGCTGCAAGGATTCTTGAATATGTTAAGAGCACGCAGGTCTGATTCACTTGATCTGATTCAGTTCCACCATGAACTTATTCCTGTAAAGTGGCTCTGAATCTGCACGTCACTTTTGTCTATCCACTTTTGTTATCAGTCTTCATTACATCATAACCTTCACCTAATGATGGAAAGCCATCTCTATAAAGAATAATTTCAATATTTGGGACACTGATTATCTTTAAGCCCTTTTCAGCACCGGGTGCCATAAGTTTAGCTATCAGAATACATATAGTCCTGAAGAAAATGCATACAAAAAGATACCACAGTTTCAAAACCAACAATACTTGTCATCTAGATGCTGATATGAAAATAAGATCCAGCTGTTAGAGAAATTCTGAACTTCATTATTCTTGTAAGAAAAAAACTCTATCACTTGCTTAAATTTACCAGTGATAACTGAAAACACTTAAAACAACATAATTATACACATAGTAGCCAATTATGAAAAATGAAAACATCCCACCCCTAAACTGCAGTATAAACTAAGTGGTTAACTGTCCTATTTCCATCTAGTCTCTTATTCCAAACGACAGTAGGTAATTTACTTTTTATAAGGGTTATAGTGTAAGAAAATAATAACATTACAAAATAATAACATTACAAAAGACATTAGTAGCTAGTCTAGGCTCATACTTACTAACATGGAAAGTGGACCTTAAGAAAAGATGAAATAGGCAAAGATGAACAAAGAAACCCCCTCTTTGACAAAAGAAAGCAGGAATTTTCAGCACATGGAGAAGATATTAATGTCTATGATAGATCAACCCAGAAGCAAAGATGAACAGCCTTTTAAAATTAATTTATGTAATTAGACACTGAAAATATGAGCAAAGGTTGAGCAAAAAGGTCCTTTAAGAATTTTAATAAGAATTTTAATAAGAATATTATAAAATATCAGGTTACAGAGATTTAAATATCAGTGTATATGAAACTACCCAAAGAAGGGAGAACAGGCCAACGGACATAAATACCTAGCTGCCTGAAAAGTGTCCTCTATGTGTGGAACAGAGGTATGTTACGTTCTGCCATAACCCAAGTAATATACTTCTTAAAAGTATTCTATCCCTTTTCTTAGGCTGCATAATGATTAAACAACCATGTTTGTTAAACTTTCTATTTATAGGGCATAGTTTTTTCATTTCTGGTCTATTGAAAGGAAGCCTCTCTCAAAACGGATATAATACGAAATAAGCTCAGACCCTATAAAAGAGCTCTTAGTAAAACAAGTAGTCTTTTTTTGTTCCTTACCATCACCATTAGTTACCAATAATTATAAAAAAGCTCTCAGGGCCACACCTTAGAATGCAGTAAATGTCAATTTCATAATTTAGTCCTAAAATGCAATGGTAACTAGTAATAAATTCATTTCAAGGGAATATTTCAATTCGCAAGGGCTGACTATAAAACGACCACTTCAGAAAATGTTGCTTTTATTTATGACCTCACCTCGGGTCTTAGAGCAACATACCAGACCTTTAATCTTTCCAAAATCTCAATATAACTGCTTATAATATAAAACACTATCCCATCACACGGTGCAGAAACTGAATACAAAATGACAAGGTTCCAATCACAAGTGTTAAGTGGCACCTAAATTCCAAAGGTATTCAAATAAAGCCACAAAATAACGAGAGCATGGCTTTCAGCAAACAAGTTAGAAATGAGCACTAATATGAGGTCGGCAAAATCAGCATTAAGAATTGGGAAAATACACACACTAAATCATCTAAATCAAACTAAAAATCAAGTAGTTCCAATGAACATTTATTCCTTTAATCCTTATAGCACCAGATACCTCTGTAAGTCAACTTATAGAATTCAAAATTTTAAGTCAATTCTGCTCTCAACTTTTCAATTAACCTTTGTAGAGCCACACTATCATACATTACAGAGAAAACTGAAGAGATGGTTAAAAGTGAAATATATACTACAAGTTTCTGAAAGAACAGTATGCTGTTTCCTAATTTATTTCCCCTAAAAAAGTCGTCTAAAATAAGTTTGCTATTATGCAATTAACTTCATTTACTACCCTTATTTTCTTTCAGCTTTTAAAAGTAAAAATTCGGCTTCAACAAATATGATACAATAAAACTTCAGGAAAGTAAAAAGAAAAGAAAAGTTCACCATTTCCTGTTTTTGTTCCTACCAACTATTAAAAAATCATTTAAAAAATTAAGCTCCTTTTTGAGAACAAAATTTCCAAAACACAGATTAAAATGTCATGCAAAAATTCAGTTCTCAAGGTAACTAATACTTCTCAGTCAAGAAATTACAATTTTATGTTTCTTGCAAAACTGTCACAGGATTCAGGAATTTGGGATTAATACCATCAAGAGAAGTTAAATAATACTGATCTCTTCATTTGACATGCATATACTTTTATAAGAGGTTAGAGGAGGAGATACATTTTGGAACCCATATAGTTATTATTTCCTGAACCCCATATTACTAACCCAAATAAGAACACTGTGTATCATTCTTAACATCAATAGTTTTGTAGTTAAAAAAAATTCCAGTTCCCTAGCCAATAAAATAAAGACTTTATTTGCACCAACCTATGATCTAAGCACTTAGCAAACATCATCATACAACAATTACTAAATAATGTCTGTTTTTTCAGTAATGTTAAAAAGATCCATCATGATAGGAAACATAATACAAATCTTCAACATGCTTCTTAGCCTAGAAACACAATTATCTAGAAATGATCCTGTCACATAATGAACAAGATCATATATAGAGAGTTCTATCCAACTTTACAAAGTTTTGTTTTATAATTACCAAAAAAAAAGTATCGGAACTATGTATCAATCTGGAATATTTAACTATAAAATTAAAACATAAAGTATGCTTTGGTTTGGGTAGTCAAATGTGTATATAAATCTGTAAAGACATCAAACCCATAAGTTATGTTACTAATTTCAATCACTGATTCATCAGGCTGTCAAGATTTTCAAGAGTTTTGTACATAATATTCACCAAATAATCAATAATTTTAGGGAGTTACTTTTATCTGATTATAATTTTTTACAGAGCACAAAAGAAGGCCATGAATTCATAGAATGGGTGACACTCCATCCTAACATACTACTCAAACCAAAAAAGGGAAACTTAACTCTAATCACCAAAAAAAAAAAAAAGATCCTTGATCTTTAAGGACTGCTATTTAATATTAATTTAAAATTCTTTCCACAATTTTTTTACTAAAACAAACCAAACCAAAACAAAAAACCAAACCCAAACTATATTATTAGGAGATGGTGGGATTGGGAACAAAGTGAAAAAATCTAACTGAATAAACATATACACAAACTTTTCTTAAATGTACTATTCAAAAGAATTCTGTATCAGTTACCCTTATTTTGACAGGAAAAAAAAGTGAAGATGTACTAACATAACTTATGGAAAATACATGTGATAGAAACACTAATGTTCATTTTAGTGACAAGCACAGATGATATCATTTGATACATAATAGGCGACAGACCTGTGATACAGAATTATCAAATCTCAGATAATTGTTTCAAATAAAAAATGAAAGCAGGATTTTAACTTCTGTGGTATAAGCATTAGTAATAAAAATATACCTGAAAGACATAATGAATTATAAAATATAATGGAAAAATAATGGGAAAAAGAGAGTAACTAAAAAAAAAACCTTTTCCAATTATAATTACATATTTGCCCAGAGTAAATATGTGGAAGTGATAGTAATGAGATTAGTTTACCTTTGTCTTGAACTTCTTTTGAAAAGCGCTCCCTTTCAATAGCTGATTCTCTCTCTATCCGTTCAATTTCAGCTAATGCATCCAATTCCACTTCATCATATATAGGTCCCTGTTGTGATACCTGTTGCTGATTCTGTACCACAGAAGTCTGAGGCTGTTTTGTAGCAACTGAAGTGTTCTGTTGTAAAACAGGCACTTGATTTGCTGGAAGGAATGCTGTTTGTTCTTGCTGCGACAAACACTGAGCAGCATTTAGTGGGCGGTTTACATCCTGTGGAGTAATGGGTGTTTTTGAAGTCTGTCCTGGGTACTGCACATTAAAAGGAATATCATTTTCTGAAACATTGCTATTTTCCATACCAGAAAGCATATCCTCTTGCTGGTCCATGTCTGAAGACCTTACACGAGAAAGTCTTAATGTAAGTTTAGTAGAGTCCTTGGATGGAGAACTAATGATATCATACATTGCAGCTTTCTCACTCTGGTCTTTTTCATCCTTGCCTAATTTCATTTTCTTTTGCTTCTTTTGTTTTCTTTCTGGAGAATCTAGCAAGATGTCTGGTGGAACATCTCGAGGTGATGAACAAGGTAGAGGCTGAGACTGAAGGATTAAAGGTGGTCTTGATCCTAGAAAAGCAATTCAACAGGAATGAACAACTGTACTAGTTTTACATTTTCTTACACTGTGATAGAAATATTAAACAAGTGACAACATCGTAATGCAAGAAAAAAATTGGGAAATTATCTAATCTCAGCACCTTATTTACAAAATACAAAAAGAAAGCCTAAAGACTTGTCCCCCATAATCTTTTAGTTTGCTCATAGAGAATCCAGGTTTAAATTTAAGTATGAATATTCCATCTTCCAAATCAGTATTATGTTATTTCTATTTCTGTCCCTATAAAATATATTTAGCTTGAAAACAGCAAAGGAGTTCATTGTTTCTAAAGATGATACAACACTAATATTTTGAGCAAACACTCTCTATTTTTTCACTTGTTATCTAGGAAAACTGACAAGTCTAAAGTAAGAATAAGTCTGTCAACTTATAAAATAGCAAATTAATGCCAGAAACTACACTCAAATAAATATTTAACGGTATAAGAAAAAGAAAGTGGGAACAGTTACAATTTTTAGAATCTTCACTTACTTCACAAAGTGGTGGTTAAATACTGATTTATACCTTTATGTGGTGTTCTCTTTCTCCCTCCACTTAACATCATTCACATACTCTCTTCAGCTTGCTAATCCTCCTTCTATTAGAAAAATATGCAAGTCCAGCAAATATCGAGGCTCAATAAAATATCTTCAGCCCAGATCCCATTAATTTAAAAAATGCTATATGATACAAGTGGTAAAAATAAGCTAATCAAATGGAAAAATTCTCCTAGATAACAAGCTGTTAAATGAGGAAAAATGCATTGCTATGCTTCAGAAATATAACTGTTACATTTCTTATTGTTAGACTATAAAATGTTTAAAAACCCATAGGATATTATAAAAATCAGTCAGGATGAAAGTGCTTTATAGAAAGAACTTAAACCTAGACTTAAATTAAGGTCATATATGTGTGTGTGTGTGTATACATAAAATTTTTCCATGATATGTAAATCTGCCCTTTCAATCAGCAATGTTAATATATTTAAAGTGTGATATAGAAAAATAAGTTTTTTAGAGAACATAGTAGATAAAACATGCAAAAGAAGCAACTGACGCAATTCTTTTTTTTTTTTTTTTTTTTTTTTTTAAGATTTGATTTATTTGTCAGAGGGAGAGAGCGAGCGAGCGAGAGCACAATCAGGGAGCTGCAGGCAGAGGGAGAAGCAGGCTCCCTGCTGAACAAGGACCCTGGTAGCATGACCTGAGCTGAAAGCAGATGCTTAACTGACTAAGCCACCCAGACGTAGCTGAAGCAATTTACTAGAAATGTTAGTTTGAAGTTATGTCAACAGATAGTGTTTTTAGACAGCTTATATGGGAAGTTAAAAAGAAATGAAACTAACATTTTTGGACGATTTATTTTGTCAGAGCTTGTGCAAGGTGCTTTGCACATTAAGTCACTTAAATAATTTACAACAACCTTGATTTGTATTATTATCAGGGTTGTGCAGAAAGGAACATGAAGCTTCTAGAAGTTAAGAAACCTGCCCAAGGTTATATAGCTAGCAAACCTGAAAAATTTAAACCCAGATTTTTCTAACATCTGAATTACAATACACCATATTGCCTTTGTATTTAAAATTTTTGTGACAAATTATATATATTTTAGAACAGACTTAAAATTCCAGAAGTTCACCAAAAAATCGAATTAGACTGACAATGCATTTAACCTTCAAAACTAGTTGGAAAACAACCTCATGAACAGTAGTAGAGGTTTCTGATGAATAATGTGTTCAAGAAGTTGTTCTCAAGTTTTTTTCTTTCTACCTAAAATTATCCAACCAACCATCCATCCATCCATCCATCCATTCTCAAGAGTTAGGAAAAATAGACTGATTATCTAGATCAACCAGCTATCCCACTGTTACTCCTCCCTGGCAGTCTGAATAATTTCTCACCCTGACAATACTTGTGAGATATGTACCTAACTTTGATGCCGACCCTAAAATAGAGTTATTCTGAAAGTTGCTCTCTCTTTTACAAGCTGAGTTATTTTTATCCCTGAAAATTCACAGAATTCTAGAATAAGAATGGCTCATAAAAGTTCAACTTTCACCCCAGAAAGAATGTGTTCCAACTCTTTGATTAGAGACAATCTGTGAAAAAAAAAATCTTTATAATAAGAGGCACACCAGTCCATGATTTAGAAGGCTATAATTAGAAATTCTCAGGAATAGAGAAAATTTATTATCAGTTATATCGCAATTAATTACAACGCTAATTCTTTAACATGGCATACAATATTCTCTTCCAGTAACTCAGGAAATTCAAATTATCATACTTTAATTTTAAGTACTTCTAAAAAAAGCCCAAACTTGGACTTAAATTCAAAATTTTATGAGTCTAGTATACACAGAAGTCCACACAAGGTTCTTTGGAAATTTGAAGATAAAATTCATGTCCATAAGACAGCACAAGTTATTAGACAAAATATAAACTCATGAATGGTTTAAGATTATGGGAGAAGGATCCATGAAAGATCACCCATTTAACTTAGAACTTGAAAAGATAGGATTTTTTATCTTTAGGTTTTTTTTTCTTTATCTTTATTTATTTTTTATTTTTTTAAGATTTTATTTATTTACTTGACAGAGAGAGATCAGAAGTAAGCAGACAGGCAGGCAGAGAGGTGGGGTGGGGGGAGCAGGCTCCCTGCTGAGCAGAAAATCCAATGCCGGGCTTGATCCCAGGACCCTGAGATCATGACCTGAGCCGAAGGCAGAGGCTTAACCCACTGAGCCACCCAGGCGCCCCCCTTAATCTCTCTTTAGATTTTTTTCTAAATCTAAGAGATTTAGAGAGGTAAGAATAGGCTTGATTTTGACAAATGACTACATGAGAGGTGAAAGACAACTTTTTTTCCCCCTCTCTCTCCCTTTTTAAAAAAAGATTTTATTTATTTATTTGACAGAATAAGAGAGAGCAAGTATGAGGGGGTAAGGTCAGAGGAGAAGCAGACCCCCTCCTGAGCAGGGAGCTGGATGCGGGACTCAATCAGGGAACTGCAGGATCATGACCTGAGCTGAAGGCAGTCGCTCAACCAAGTCACCCAGGCGCCCGAGATTTGTGACAACTTAACAATGGTTCAGGACTATAAAGTCATTAAATTAAATTGGAATGGCAAAAAGAACTGGGAGAACAATCTTGAAAATGAATCTGAAATACCAGCTAGACATGAGGAAATTGAAACAAAAAATTACAACTTGGGACACAGGACTGGAGCCAAAGACATAGATTTGGCAATCCTGTTCACAAAAGTAATCAATGCTATTACCAAAACTGAGTGAAAGAGCGAAGGAGAAAAGTACAATGGGAGATTAAAAGTCCAACAACAGAAATCTTGAGAAATGAGAGAACAGATAGAAGAGCTAATGAAAAAAAAACAATAATGAAAGAAGTATGAGGAAAACCAGTGGACTTGATATAAAATAAGTTTTTTTTGGGAAGGTGGATGATGGGGAAAGCAGATCAATAATTTCAAATGTTTTAGAAAGGTTAAGTAAGCTGCTGTTTGAAAAGACCATTGGATTTATCAGTGACAACAATATTGTATATATATCTGAAAACACTATCAATAGTTTATAGGGATAACTACAGATTTGTTTCTTTCCTCAATAAATGAAAAATAAAGAATAGTTTTCGGTATCTCCAACTAAGAAGTTTGAGTTCTTCACTCAACTTGAAATAGGAAATGCTAGGGTGCCTGTATGGCTTAGTTGGTTAAGTGTCCAAATTTTGATTTCAGCTCAGGTCATGATCTCAATGTTGTGAGACAGAGCCCTGTGTTGGGCTCCACACTGGGCACAGAGCCTGCTAAGATTCTCTCCCTGCCACCCCACTAAAAAAAAATACACACACACACACACACACACACACACACGTATGTATATGAAATGATGATGGAAATTTTAGTTACAATAATACCTTTAGGAGTTCCATCACTTCCAGCAGGGGAGCATACTGGTTGTGGAGACCTCAAGGGAAAAGATGCAGCATTCCTCATTGTTGAAGAATCTCCATCCTAAGAACAGAGTATAAAATTTATACCCCAAATGATAGGAGAGGCTTTAGAGAAATCTTAAACAGACCAATAAAAGACATAAACTACTGACAAGTAAAGTGTTGGTATTCAAAAGCATAATTCTTCTGCACTTTCCTGTTTTCTTCATGGTAAATCTTAGAAGAATTGAAACTGTATCCAAAAGAATCAACAGCCTATGCGTGGCAATGAATAAGAAAACTGGTATTACTACTATGCTCCATTTTTTTTTTTTTTTAACTATTTTCTACATAAGGAGCTGTGAACACCCTACCAGGTTATTAAAGTCTAGAGGGCAGAGTTCACGGTCATCTTTGTTATCCTTATATACATATAACTTATCTGATAATACCACCAAACCTATAACATATAACTTATCTGATAATACCACAAAACCAATTCCAGTACATGGACTATCTTAAAACATCAAAGCAACCTTAAATTTCAGGGAATAGAGTTATGTGCAAGTCTTAGTGGTAAGAAGAACTATTAATATATAAAGGTTCATTATTTAAAGGAACATTTTTGTGTGAACAAGTATTTAAAAATGAAACTATATTTCATTAAGAACCAAAATGTCTACATGTCTACAGCCAAGGACCGGCAAACTTCTGTAAAGGAACAGATAATAAATATTTTAGGCTTTGTGAGCCACATGTAGTTTCTGTCACATACTGTTCTTTGTTGTTGTTTAAAAATGTAAAAGCCATTCTTAGTTGTAGGTCAAAGTACTGTCCAGTTTACCAACCTCACTAGAACTATGAACATAGGAACCACATTGTTCATTGCTAGATTCTCAGACCTGGTATCACCCTTGAAATATAGTAGATACCATTTCAACCATGGAATCAAAATAGGTTATGAAGTGAGTTGGGATTGGGAAGGAGACAAAACATAAGAGACTCTTAATCTCACAAAACAAACAGGGTTGCTGGTGGCAGGGTGGTTTGGAGAGGGTGGTTGCATTATGGACATTGGGGAGGGTATGTGATATGGTGAGTGCTGTGAAGTGTGTAAGCCTGATGATTCACAGACCTATGCCCCTGGAGCAAATAATAATACATTAATAAAAATAATTTTAAAAAATCCTGTCCTGTGAAACCCTTTGATAGATACGTTACTTACAGTTTGAGGGATTAAGCCTCAAGGATACATTTATTAAAGACATACTAAGTGCTAAATAAAGACCAGGTAAATCACCCCCCCCAAAAAACAAAACACCAAAAAAAACACAAAATAGGTTATGAAACAAATATTAGCACTATTTTATTACCTCAATGACAACTAATATATTACATACGTCACTACTTAGCCTGTGCACCATGTGTAGGTAGTCGTCACTTGAGCCATGTCTAGGATTATCAGCATGATGATTAGCTGAATTGCCAGACAACGGGCCAGAAACTTTATTATCATGTATGTTTCTCAAACCACCTGCAACAATGGGACTTGATACTGATGCTGAAATTAATAAGAATAAAAACAAAAAGCTTTATAAAAATAAACTTAAAATAATGATTGTTCAAAAATATTTAAGCATACAGAAATTAAAGAAAATAATATATTGAGCACTCATGTACTCTCTAATGCTTGATCAAATCTTAACACTGTAACACATCATTCCAATCCATTTTGGAAAAGAAAACATCAGATAAAGTTGATGCTCTCCAAATACATGCATATTCCTATCCTCTGTTCCCTTCCCCTTACTTCATAAAAAAGTAACCACCATACTGAATTCACAGTTTACTCTATGAATATCTTTATGCCTTTACTATAAATGATATATTCCTAAATAATTCAGAGAGCTGTTTCACATATAACTTTATATAAATGGTATGCTATATGTATGTATATATCCTTCTCTAACTTGCTTTTTATCCATTTTTACATGTAGTGTTAAATTCACATATTTTAAGTAAACAGATATATTCTGCTGCATAATATAAACAATATTCCATTCTTATATTCAATGTGTTCATTGCTTCAGTATTTCTGCTGTCATAAACAATGCATATTCTTGTACATGTATACATGTGCCTGTATTGTATTCTTATACATGACTTTTTTACAAATGTGTCCAGGAGTGAAACTGCTGTATATGCCCATTTTAATTTTTTTTAGAAGATTTTATTTATTTATTTGACATAGAGAGAGAGTGAGAGAGCACAAGCACTGGGAGCAGCAGAGGGAGAAGCATGCTCCCCACTGAGGTGGGAGCCTAACTTGGGGTTCAATCCCAGGACCCTGAGATCATGACCTGAGCTGAAGGCAGACTCTTAACTGACTGAGCCACCCAGGTACCCCTGGATATGTCCATTTTTAAACCTTACTAAATATTAACAAGTAGCTTTCCAAATTACTTATGTCCATTTGTACTCTACTGGCAGTATATCAGAGATCTTACTCCTTTATATCCTTGTCAACCTAAGAATGAGAAAGTGTCTGATTGTCACTTTAACTGTTACATTTCCTTGATTAATAGTGAAGCCACGCATCTTTTCATGGTCTACTAGCCACTCAGATTTCCTCCTTAACACAAATCATAAGAAGACAGTCTTCTACATTTTCTTTTTAAAATTTTTCAGTTTTGTTTTTTGTCACACTTAGGTCTTTAATCCATCTTATCTTTCTGTGTAGATGAGACAGGAATTCAATTTTACTTTTTTCCATATGGATAACTAATTGTCTCAGCACATGGTAGAACTTACAGATAAAACTGGGTATGTTTTATCTTCTTCCCTTTTCTTAAGGGAGAGAGAATCTGAACTACTAAAGGATGCATATACATTTTGAATTATGTTATTGTCAAAATGCTCTCTAAAAAGATTGTGCCAATTTATATACCTATGAAGAATGTAGGAAGTTCAAATTTCCCTGCACATTTGTTGATACTAGGTATCACACAACTAAAAAATGTTTACTAATAGAGTTAATATAAAATTTTATTTCATTTTAATTTTGATTCACATCTTTAATCAGATCATGTTTTAAAGAGAAAAAAAGGATAAGAAAGACATATGTGGGACAACTGGTGATAACTGAATATAGACTGCATATTAAATGATTGTACAGAACTGTTCTTATTTTTTTAGAGGTGAATTATTACATTTGGTATTTATATAACTTCCTTCTTCTTAGCAGATGTATTTAATGGCAAAGAGTTATGATGCCTGTTGATGAAGGGATTCACTGAGCTCATCTTTCAACTTTTCTACACAGCTAAAATTTTTGTAACATTAAGTTGAAAAAAGTTTTAAATGTTACCTTCCACATACTCTAAATTTCCATATATATATATATTTGCCTTTTTTCTGGATTCTTTTTGGTCCCATTTACTTACCCACTTGTTCCTTCCGCACTATATTTTCTTATTTATGATAACCTTAGTATCTAGGTGGGGCTAATCCCTGAGTAACATTTTTAGTTTTTCAAATATCAGAGAATTTCCAATAATTCTGTTTTATTACTGAACAGGCAAATGCTCAAACTAACATTTCTCTTTTGATTTTGTGATTTCAACTTCTGGAAAAGCTGGGTTTATCTTGTTTAAAAAACAGCAATCAGAATAAAAGTTTACGTTCTTTCCTAGACGTATGAATGTGCATGTGGATATTTCCGTAAGAAATAAATGTGTCCTTTTAACGTTTTTCTTTCATTACAGTTAATATGTTCCTTATACCTTTGTGTGCCAGAGTATACTAATATTTCACAAGTAACAAGAACATACAAAATACATACATTCTCATGTTCGGCATTCAAACTAAATTCTATAATATTGGAGGTCAAATGTGTGACCTGCCTCCTAATTTTCCCTTAAATTAGTGTATAAAATAGTCTCAACCTCATATTTCATTAACTAGCTTTGGGAAACCAGAAGATGGCTGGTTTGATTGATGACTAAATTAGAAGTCTGTAAGTTAAAGTTTATGTAAAGGACATTTGACTCCATGCAACATAGAAAAGAATACACCCAGAAACTAATGACTGAATGCAAATGTTAAAAATTTGCTGTTAATTACAGGGGACAAAAACACACAAATTTTTATATTTCCTTTTGTATTTTTAAAAAATTTTCCAAAAAGTGCATACTTTTAAAAAAATTTTAAGTATATACTTTATTTACATTACTAATAAAAAATTATTTAGAAGCCATGACATATGTCCCAAAGCAATATAACCTTAAAAAGACATTACCAACTGATTTCAACTGAGAACTAGTAATCTAATTCCATAAAATTTTGCAACTAAGATTATTTTCTCTATCAGCACTGTACTTAGTCTATAGTAAAATTTTCACACTATATATCCTCTACCATTTAAAACACAATTCTTCTTTGGCTTTAGTGCTATGTAAGAAGAAAGCCCAATTAAGAAAAATAAGAATGCTTCCTTTTTTCATAACTAGGTATCTAGTTGTGTAATAGGTATCTCATAACTAGGTATCTCAGTTGTATAATAACCTAATCCAAAGAATCATAGGACAGGGATCCTTTTACCTCCCAAATGATGAATTTCAGGATAGTGTTTTAGTTTGTATTTTAAAAATTATAAAAACAAAAAATAAATTTGCTGAAATTATAGGCATTCCCTATAAACAAACAACGAATTTCTTACCTTGTTGCATCTGTGGATGTGTTGTGTAACTTGAAGGATGGGAATATGGCATGTATCCTGCAGGGCTTTGTGGGGCATATGGACTAGGCACTGGGCTATTTTGTTGTGGCATAAATCTGTTCCCAGAGCTTGTCTGTGGTGGCACAAACCGGCTAAAACCCAAAATCCAAATAAACAATATCAGGAAATGAAATAAATACGCTATTCCTTGAAATTTCACTGCCATAAAATTTTCCAAACTCTGATTTGTATAAAACAAAATATGCAAACAGTAAATTTTGAAAAACAGAGAATATAAAAATTATTCATGATTCATAATTTATGAGTTACACTAAACAATTTGTAAAAAAGGTAATTCATTTATTTTACTTGCATAAAAGCATCCATTTGTCTAAGATAAAGTCATGCTCCCAAAATTCTACTCTATAAATTTTCTTATTATCTCAAACACATTATTTTAATACATTCTTTGTATCAATTTAAGTTACTAAGATGATAGTTCAATTAGTATATTAGAACATTTCTGCATCTGATATTTTAAGACAAATGTTCATGTGAATTACTACTTAAGGCAAAACATTTTAATTTTTCAACTACATATAATTCACCATTACCTAGAGGCATGTATACAGTGTACATTCAAAAGCATATTCATCACAGAAAATAACACTTCATAAAATGATGCATATATTACCTGGAGGGGCTATGTGAGATAGTGGTTTGTTGATAATTGGAAGATGCAGGACTACTGTGCATGGAATTCTGAGAAAGTTTATACTGAGACATCATCATTCCTACATATCACATAAAAATGGAAAGCATGTTATTTTCTTTTAATGGTAAAATATCTTTTAAATAATTTAAAGCAATTGCTCTATCACAAACATTCAAAAGTTCTTTCTGTTCTTTCCCTTTTTTGACCCACATGTTCATTTTGCAGAGCAAAATAGAGAAACTAAGTTTCAAGTAAAACCAATTTTACCAAAACATCCTTTTACCATGTAACTAATCCAGGACCAGAGATTTAATTTAAAAAAATTTTTTTACTTGCTTACTTAATGTCCGATCATTTAGCCTTACAATTTAGAAGTCACTTTATCTAACCTGTAACCAAATACTACACAATTCCTCCTACAATTGGTCCTTGGGTGTTTTTTCCATTACATGGAATACTTTATTACAGACATCTCCAGTCTTTAAGGCTTTATTTCATAGAACCACTTGTTTCACTCATTTCACAGATCTCAGTTTTTAAAAAATACTATTTTATTTAGGGGCCCAAAGTTTTGAGTTGCTGCAATTTCCATCTGAATGTTTCGATGTGAAACAGAATGCTCCTATTCTCTCTTCCACAATAATTCTTTGCCACACAGTAAGGATTAAATGAATATTTGATTAAAGAATAAAAATGTGAGGATAGCTTTAAGATTCTCATATTTCTTTTTAAGGTAGACACTGTTCATTTATTACAAAAATGACATTTTGTTATACAGGAGATGCAGAAAAATTCAGTTATTTAGACATTTTAAAATCAAATATAAAATCAGTGACCCTGAACTTTCTTATGTATAGCTTATCTTTTGGGGAGTTTCAAGCATCACATTATATATATATATTTTTTAATATTTTATTTATTTGACAGACAGAGATCACAAGTAGGCAGAGAGGCAGGCAGAGAGAGATGAGGAAGCAGGCTCCCTGCGGAGCAGAGAGCCCGATGTCGGGCTCGATCCCAGGACCCTGGGATCATGACCTGAGCCGAAGGCAGAGGCTTTAACCCACTGAGCCACCCAGGTGCCCCCACATTATATTCTTAAATTCCATTTCCTGCTACTGATATGAAAAGTGCCTTTCACCAAAAACATTCAAACAGAAGTTACATGTTCATTTGCCAGTAATACTGCAGTAGTGATTCTAGTTCTGAAACAGTAGTTGAATGAGATGAGGGCTCAAAATCACCTCAGAATTTATCACTAATAATGTGTTTTCTTTTACATGCAGTCGAAATTAACTTCTGAGCTTTCTCTTCCAACTCAAATTCAGTAGTAAATCATACGTTCCACAGCTTAATAATTTAATTACTATAATTATTGATTTTTTTTTTTTTTTTTCTGAGAGGGAGGGCAATCCTTTAGGAGATTAGAGTTAAAAAATGTTTCCCCTCCGGGCACCTGGGTGGCTCAGTGGGTTAAAGCCTCTGCCTTCGGCTCAGGTCATGATCCCAGAGTTCTGGGATCGAGCCCTGAATCGGGCTCTCTGCTCCGCGGGGGGCCTGCTTCCCCTTCTCTCTCTGCCTGCCTCTCTGCCTACTTGTGATCTCTGTCAAATAAATAAATTAAAAAAAAAAAAAGTTTCCCCTGAATTAAGTCTGGAACAAGCTGGAACTACTAGTTTGACAGTAACAGCCTTATTTAAAAAGGGGGCAAATGAGGGGCACCTGGGTGGCTCAGCAGGTTAAAGGGGGCAAATGAAATTTCTTTTTTTTTTAAAAGATTTTATTTATTTATTTGACAGAGTTCACAAGTAGGCAGAGAAGCAGGCAGAGAGAGAGGAGGAAGCAGGCTGTTGAGCAGACAGCCCGATGTGGGGCTCAATCCCAGGACCCCGGGATCATAACCTGAGCCAAAGGCAGAGGCTTTAACCCACTGAGCCACCCAGATGCCCCGGCAAATGAAATTTCTAATAGTCCTTTCTGATTATCTCAAAGTTCCAAAGAACTATGAATAAAGTGATTTGCATATTATTAAATATGCTCCATATGCGTGACTCATATTTACATTTAGCAACCAAAAATCACCTTTTCAAATTTTAAAGCCAAATATCACCAGGGAAACGCTTAGAAAAAAATCGTAATATGCAATGAATCAATTCATTTTTTAATGCTAAGTTTATGTTTTCACGAAGTATGATATGGAGAAGTCAATGTTTTTGACTGAGATATAAGTGCTTGTAGTATAAAATACAAAATGTGTGATTGAAAGGTAAATACTCTAAATGTTTTTTATTAGGGTGATTTACTACCCAAACTAAATATTTTAAAATGTTACAAAATGTAGTGTAAATAATTTTGGAAGACTTTTATTCAATTTTATTTTATTTTTTTAAAGATTTTATTTATTTATTTGACAGAGAGACACAGTGGAAGAGGGAACACAAGCAGAGGGTTTGGGAGAGGGAGAAGCAGGCTCCCCGCCTACCAGGGAGCCCGATGTGGGGCTCGACTGTAGGACACTGGGATCATGAGGAGCTGAAGGCAGACGCTTAACAACTGAGCCACCCAGGTGTCCCCCTTTATTCAATTTTATATCTACTCACATTATCTCATACTTAATGCTCCTATCCTGTAAGTTTCTCTTCCAATCAATGATCTCTCCATATTTTCTATCATTGCAACATTCTTCCAGAGCATTTAATTCTAGATTTACTTAAGCATTCTTTATCTGTCTCCTCCTACTGCAATCTAGCTTGTTGGTTCTGGTGAAGAATCAGTGTTGTCCTGCAAACCTGCCTTCGATTTGTAGAAAGGGGGTTTGGGCAGAAGCATTTCCACAGACCCACTTTGGGGAATGAACAGTAACTATGCAATTGCTTTAAAAACACAATTCACACTCAAATACAAGACTAGGAAATGGAGTGGAGGACTTCACAGAGGTACTGCCAATAAATCTGGCAATATTCTTGAATATAATTCGCTGTTAACTAAGTTGGACTTGAGTTGTCTAAAGTATTCCCTTCTGACTATTTTAATCTTGAGAGCCAAATAAGTACTTGGGCTTGAGAGATTCAGTACAAATGCTCATGGGTACTCCTTGACTACATAAAAATTATATCTATATTGAATATCATATTTTTATGCTTTTTATGGTATTTATCATAAATAGGTTTTTCCTTAATAACAATAATATTTATAAACCTACTTTTCTGTTGCTAAGGCAACAGAAGTGTTACACCAATTTACTATATAACTATGAATGTAATCACCAGTACTAAAACTAAAACTTGGTACAATTAGTTATACAAGTACTGCATGTTGAAAAGCTCTGCAAATATTTTTATTATATGATTAACGAAAAGACTTCTTTCATACCAATTCCATGATTTTCTAAAATAAAAAGACTTCTAAAGCTCTTTAAGTGAATGAATGCATTCTGAAATATCTAACAAAATACACTTTAGCTTTGTCTAATTCCCAAGGAATTTAGTTACATATTAAACTGTAAGAATATTAACAGCCATTTAGTTTCCTTCTTATTCTTGGCTGGATTCAAGTTATCAACTTCATAGATGATAGGCTACCTTATTAAAGGAGACACCTGAATTTAATTACATGTGAAACAAGCTCTGACAAGAGACCCACAAAAAAATATAATATGAAAATCAATGAAAAACCTCACCACTTTGTACATATCTGTTCTGCATACTTTTCTCCCTGAAAACATTAGGACTCCTTGCCAGGACGGCCTGCAACAAGACTGGTATGTCGCCTTCTGGATCATCACTGCCAAGGTTATCTTTTAACTCTCTGGAATTAAAAAGATAAACATCAAAAATCAGAATAGTGAATAAAAATTCCCTATTCTGTATTAGTTAGATTAGTAATTCACTAGTGAAATTCAGAAAAGATTGAAGTAGAAAATAAAAAACCTATGGCATTAAAAAAAAAAAAAATCACAAAAGATGTCCAAAAACTTCATGGATTTTTGAAGATGCTATTCCTGGAACAGAATTATCAAAAATGACAGGGAAGAGTTCTAAGGAAAACTTTTTTCCCCATTTTATTTTAAAAAGAGGGAAAAAAGCCTCAAACATGATTTTATGGAACTATGAGTTTATTTAAGAATGTTCACATTAGTTTCAAAGTAGAAAATAGAACCAACTCTAAACTATTTAAAATAATGAAAGGGTACAGAGATGATAATTATGCATAGAAGCTGATGTTTGGGCTTAGAATATATTTTCTCTCTTACATTTGAATATGATTCTGCCTTTTTGAGAATGTCCTCTGAATAAAATAATGCTGCCACATTGGTTAAGACAAGACCCAGAGGTTATGCAATTTTTCCATCTAATATTCTTTTCTCAAAAGTCATCTGGGAGCAAAAAAACCCCAAGCAACTGGTGAAGCATAGTTGTAATTTTCAATAAACTTAAAAGTAAGTAGCAAATTAAATTTACAACAATGGAACATAAATGATAAAATTAAATATACATAGTATTTTTAATTTTACATTCTACATGTCTCTGTTCCACTAATTAATTCTAATAAGAAAGATTTATAAAAATGGTGTCCAATGATAAATTTCAATAAATTTCTGGCGGCAGTCTTAAAGCAGCTTTCCATAAAATAAATGTGTGTGCTACTTCCCTTTTAAAATATTTTAAATATTTGGTGATAATTGCTGATACAATATTTAGACACTGATGAATTTCTGGAGGGACAAAATATATTAGTATTACACTTCCTTCTGATTTTTACCAATTATTTCTGTTTCTCCACCAGAAAATTCAAATTTAGTATATTACTGTGACAGTCATCTCTATTATAATGTGCTTTATCCTCATTCCTCTAAGTAATGAATCTTTAATTTAAAAAGCAAAAATTAGAGGCATCTTGGTGGCTCAGTCAGTGGAGCTCTTGATTTGGCTCAGATCATGATTTCAAGGTCCTGGGACTGGGCCCTGTGTTAGGCTCCATGCTTAGCAGGCAGCCTGCTTGAAGATTCTTTCTCTAACTCTGCCTCCCCCTCCACTTCACACACTGTCTCTCAAAACAATCAATCTTAAAAAAATAAAAAATAAAAAGCAAAAACTAAAGAAAGGATACATGAGTACCACTGTATAATGAGATGTGAAGGGATAAGAATAGGAGTTTTAACTTTTTTTTTTTTTTTTAAGATTTTATTTTTAAATAATCCTACACCCAGTGTGGGGCCTGGAACTTAAAACTCTGAGATCAAGAGTCACATGCTCTACCGACTGAGCCAACCAGGCACCCTGAGAGATTTAACTTTTTATATATTTCTGTGTTGTTAAGATATTATAATTATGTACTAGTTCTGTAGTAAAAATTTTTCAAAGTATACTCATATGCAAAAATTTTATAAATAAGCTATATAATTTATATTATTTTAAAAAAATCTATTTGTGAAAATACACACTTATGTTCAGATGGTATGATAAATCCTGGGGAAAATTACTCCCAATTTTGTAGTAGCCATCCATGGAGTCAGTCATTGAGTTCTGGTTAAGTTCCCATGGAAAGCACGTGAGCCTATTCCAAATAAAGCTAGCAATACAGTCCCTGGTACTTGGGAATTCTAACCACTCTAGCAATATCAAGGAGGAGACAGCTTCTTGAGCAACTTTAGAGCCCCTCGCAGATTCACCTTGATTAACCCCAAAGCTATTCAAAAAGACTTGAAAAGACCTTCATATAGCTACATGGGTCAGCACTATTGTCTCAAAACAACTATGGCCTATTTAAATCTCATTGTAAGGTTCACTTAGATTCATATTTTTTATATTATTTTTTTTTTAATTTATTTATTTGTCAGAGAGAGAGAGCAAGCACAGGCAGACAGAGTGGCAGGCAGAGGCAGAGGGAGAAGCAGGCTCTCTGCCGAGCAAGGAGCCCGATGTGGGACTCGATCCCAGGACGCTGGGATCATGACCTGAGCCGAAGGCAGCCGCTTAATCAACTGAGCCACCCAGGCGTCCTTATATTATTTTTAAATAAAGGGTTTACCTTTTTTTTATTACCTTTTATAATTTTATTATTATTACTATTTATTTGTGTAGAGAGAGCAGGAGAACATACGCATGGGGAGCTGCAGAGGGTGAGGGAGAAGCACACTCCCTGCTCAGCAGAGAGCCGGATGCGGGAACTTAATCCCAGGACCCCGAGATCATATCCAGAGCAGAAGGCAGATGCTTAACCCCACTGAGTCATGCAGGCGCCCCTATTCATATATTTTAAAATTAAACAGTGTTTGCAAATTTTCTGAAATAAAGAATAAAACCAGGAATACAGACTCTCTTAGACGAAAACCTTTCACTTTTAAATTATACTTACATGTGATCTGTTGATACCTGGTTGAGGCTATGGACAAGTTGTGAAACCAAATTATCATCTCTACAGGCCAAAAGGCAGTTCACCTCTTCTGCTATTCGTGCATTAAAGAGAAGGCTCTTTGTAGTTGTAGCAGGTAAAGGGGATGGAAGAGGCAGCTGGTTCAGGACTATTTGGAATAAAATCACATTATTAGAAATTGAGTGGCTATAAGAAGACTTTTTACAATATCTGCTTATAAAATACTTATTTATAAATATTTGGGGATTAAAAATAAGTTATAAATATCAATGGGACAAATTATTAAAAGGCATTCCTACCTCTCTGCCCACCCCACCAAACCCCAATCAACTCTGTAAAACCCTGAATAATCACTTGGGCAATAACAGAGTTTATTAGTCCCTAAGAATAAAACTCAACTCCTTTATATGCATGACTTTTCATACCTTAAATCTTTATTCATTTAAAAAATGAATAGCCAAAAAGGTAGGGTTAAAAGGTAACTTCTAAGAATTAAGAATACAGTCATTGATCTCATTTACTTTTGCTTCTGAGATTTATCAGAATCATTAGTAATCCCATATAAATAAACCAAGTAATTATACCCAACTCCTCACCTGATATTTAGACAAGTAATATGTTTTCAAAAAGCTTAAGTATATATAAAAGAATAAATAGATCACTTCAGCAGAAGAACATTAATTATATAACAGGGGTTCTAGTGGAAGCCAAATAACTAAGGAATTATGCTTTCAGTTATAAATTCCTAAATAGTTCTCTCCTCTCTTCATTCTAGTCTAACAGAAAACAAAAGGACATAAATGTTTAAATAGTAGTTTAAATTCAGCTATTTACTGTCTTCAAATAATGGAAATCTATTCATCTGTCTAAAGTAAAAGTTAAGAAAGTTAACTAAAGTATCTTTGTTTTTGGCTTAATTTCTAATCACCTATATAGTGTTATAGGCTGCTCATCCCAGTGGCTAATAACAGGTTTTTTATTAATAAAAATACAGGAAATAGATTATTACTTAATAAGTAGTATTTATTGGGCTTTTAAAATATAAGGTACAGTTGAGTTAATGAGGAGGACAACCAAAAGTAAATTCCTGGTAGTATATCTGATTTGGCACTCCTACATATTTTATGAATTTGTGTCTTACCTATAACAAAATGATAACAAAAACTAAAGACAGTTTCAGAAGTTTTCTTACCTGTATTATCCTAACTCCACCAGCTACTTTCTTATTCAGTAAAGACTACTGAACATAGATATAAATACTTCTTAAAGTTATTTTCTCATAGTTCCTTTACTATAAAAGCCCCAAAGTTTGCATTATGTGATGTTCTCACCTTCTACTTTCCCTTCTTGTATCTCTTTTTCTCTTTATTTACTCAGATAGGATGACATAGGGACTAACATCGGGGGTTGCTTTTTGTGCCATTACCCAGGGACTAAGAATTAGAGTTGGCTACCATAAGATAGAGTCCCTAAAAAACTGTGTTACACCAAGTAAATCTCAAAATAACAAAATTCTTTGAACTTAAACGATCAGAGTAAAATGGGCTGCTGGTATCTATAGCAAACTCCAACAGATTACTGAAGAGGACATCCAAAATGAACATTGCTAAGAAATTAGATTAACTTGGGCTATCAAACCTTCTTCTTTAAAGGACGGTTTCAGTTACCATTTCTAGAAATGCTTTTTAAAAAGTCTGTATTTGCTCCTATATGTAAATCCATGCTTCTTCAGTTTTGATTTTTCTTTACTGCTTTGTCTCATCTTTGGTTTTTACTTTTGCATTTATCCCTTCATTGTGTTAGACCTTGAAACAAACAAATGCCACCATTTCTTAATGCATCTTTAGGATGAAACAGAAATGAAGGTCTGATTATCTATTAGCTGACAATACTAATTTTGTTATTTTCAAATGTATGCCAATAAACCAAAGGAAGTAATGATGCTTGTCATTCAAAATCCAATATTTGAAATAATTTGTTATTTATGACAACTACAAATAATTTTTTCTACAGTCTCTCTTAACATCACTGTTAATACAGAATAGAACATAAATTAGATAAATAACAAACTTACGGTCTGTGAGACTAGCAATCCCCGCAAGAGTAGTAATGGGGACATGGGGCATATCCCCATTCATCCTGAAGTTCTGGAATGGTGTTGCCTATAAAAGTACTTAGTTCAGGTGCCAGCTGTCATTACTTCCCATTTCCCAAACACTGCAACAAAAAACAGACAATTATCTGTAAAAATATGTCAAATATAATACCATTGGGGAAATGCCTATAAAAAATAAGATTTTCTGATTTTCTTGTTTGTTAACCTATATAACAATAATAGCTACCATTCATATATACTTCCAACATATTAGGCACTGCAAAGTGCTTTGCATATATTTACTCATTTAGTTCTCACAACAATATAAGGCAGGTACTATTATTTTCTGAATTTTACTGATGAGGGAATTAATTTACAGGGAGTTTAAAGTAACTTGTGGAGGAAAGAGTAGAACCCAAGCAATCTGGCTCAAGAGTCTCTGTAACCAGTAGGCTGTATTATTAAACTGGGATACTCAATTTTGACAAGCGCTATAATAGTCCATATCATAGACACATTAAAACCCAGCTTTGGGGGGGTAGATGAACCATGAGAAACTATGGACTCTGAAAAACAACCTGAGGGTTTTGAAGGGGCGGGGGGTGGGAGATTGGGGGAGCCAGGTGGTGGGTATTAGGGAGGGCACGCATTGCATGGAGCACTGGGTGTGTTGTAAAACTATGGATTCTGTTACGCTGAAAAGAAATGAAAACAAACAAACAAAAAAACCCAACAAAACCCAGCTTTAACTTGCCTTGCTATGTCTCTCACTACCCTCTACATAAACCATCCTTTTCAACAAAGCCGATCAAATTATCTTGAATCCACCTTGTGTTTTCACATTTTTATTTATTTCATTATGTATCTCCCTATCTAGATAGCCCACCCTTACTTTAGTTCAAATCCTTTAATTCTTCAAGATCTAGGGCAAGTTCCTAGTACTTCATGAAACCACAGATAAAAAATATATATAACATAAAAAATATATAAATATATAAATTTAATATATTCAATATTTAATATATTACACATAATATATTAATAAACATGTAATATATGTAAATACATATTCCTTTGTGACATTTTTTGAAAGTTGTGTTTCATTCTTATATAATGTTCCTATACTTACCCTGTCTTCCCAATTATCACTGCAAGCTTCTTAATATTAACCAATCACATAATTAATACATAACCACAGAAAGGACAGAGAAATGTGTTAACATCTTAATGTTCCTGTAGACTTAGTTGACTTTAATATTCAGTTTTTATAATGTAATTCTGTGTCTGTCTGTGTATACAGACATTCTGTAAAACTCCTAAACACGTTTTCCATTCTGTTCAATGTTCCCAAATTTTTCTCATCTTAATTTCAACATGTGGCTTTCTGGAAACTTTATCTTTCCTTTAACAGTGTACCTGCTAAAGAACCTTTTTTGAAATATACAATTTTTAATAATATGCACATTAATCAAGGATATGCCTTTATTAAATAACTTTATAAGTTCATCAGTAAATACAAGGCTATTGCATGTCAACTAAGAGACAGTGCTACAATAGAAAACTGAATTATAATTTTTCAGTTTAAACATTTTTTGAAGCACTATTTTCTTTTTTTTTATTAGATTTAAAATTTTTTTTATAAACATATAATGTATTTTTATCCCCAGGGGTACAGGTCTGTGAATCGCCAGGTTTACACACTTCACAGCACTCACCATAGCACATACCCTCCTCAATGTCCATAACCCCACCCCCCTCTCCCTTGAGGCTCTATTTTCTTGTTAGTTAAAAGAACTCTTTAAGTTTTTTGAGTTGTAAACTTCAAAACACTAAGAATTCCCCTTACTCATCTATCTTAATGCAACTTTGCAAATAATTTTTCTTTTAAGTCGAAATATACAGGAGCACCTGGGTGGCTCAGTCAGTTAAGCATCCAACCTTTGGTTTCAGCTCAGGTTATGATCTCATGAGTTGTGGGACAGGCTCCACACTTAGTGGGGAGTCTGCTTGAAAGAGTTTCTCCCTCTGCCCTTCCCCCTACTCTCTCTTTCTCTCAAATAAATAAATCTTAAAAAAAATTTTAAAAAGTAGAAGTAAATAGGTAGCTAAAATCAGGAATTTTCTTTTCCCTCACTTTTATTATTGATACATGTTGACAGAAGTTCATAAAACATGTATGTATCATTTAACAGAGTTATAAAGTAAATATCCATACAACAACCATCTGAAAAGTAATCATCCTAGTTCCTTCTACAGGTAACAACTACCTTGTCTATTTGGTAATTATTTCCTTTTTTTCCCCTTAAAGTTATGTCCTTTATATGTACATTCTTTTCTAATAGCCAGCCCAGGAAACAACACTGCTTTCCTTTGAGGAATGAATGACATAAAGTTTGTTAGTAGGAGCCTGCTAAAAGGAAACAGTATAGGAAATAGCATAGGAGAAGGTATAGGAAAAATATAATTATGACTGGCTATCTTACAACTGTCCTTGCTACACTGTGGACTTTACTCTTTGAAGTTATCAATTTGATTTTTTAACAACACTAAATAAATTTAAGTAAATACTGTAAATTTAGCAGCTGTATCAAGCACTTTAAAAAAAAGAATGTAGGGACGCCTGGGTAGCTCAGTTGGTTGAGCGGCTGCCTTGTCTCAGGTCATGATCCCAGCGTCC
>PISX010000668.1:82271-251154 GCA_004024625.1 Mellivora capensis
TTTTTTTTTTTTTTTAAAGATTTTATTTATTTGACAGACAGAGATCACAAGTAGGCAGAGAGGCAGGCAGAGAGAGAGGAGGAAGCAGGCTCCCCACAGAGCAGAGAGCCTGATGTGGGGCTCTATCCCAGGACCCTGGGATCATGACCTGAGCAGAAGGCAGGGCTTTAACCCACTGAGCCACCTAGGCGTCCCCAGACTTTTTTTCTAAGTTTAGGCTAATAAAAAAGTTACAGTTGATGCTTAGTAATTAATGGAAAAAAACAATTGCGGGCAAATTATGTACAGAACAGCACAAAAACATCTTGTTATTCTTGTATGACTGTTGTAAATGTAAATTGCTACACTCAAGCAGATTAACAAGTAACCATGTTATTTATTCAATTCGGAGGATGGGAACCAATAGAGAACAATCTACCACAGTCTATTGTGAGCTAACCAACTTTATTCTGTTTTCCCTCAGGTAACAAGTAAAGCAGACCCAAAGCTAGCTGGGAATATTTTAGTACAAAAATGATATAATTAGTTACCACGTATGATTTAGGAGATTTAAATCTAACCAAAAGATTGTTGTGATTTTCTTATTGATATAATAAAGCATGTTAATAATGTGGTGTCAACTGAAAACTGGAAGTGGGGAGAGAAAGGAGAGCAACAATGCTTGTTTGGTTTAAAGTGCTTGTATAGACTGAGTAGGGGACTACTGACAAATATATTTATACCTCATTGCTGAACTATGCTGATTTCATTGGAAGACAAGCTTCTGAAAGACAGCAGAAGACTTTGGTAGAAATGGACTCATAATTTTCGCTAAAGTCACAGATGTTGATGAATATGAGTAATTTGTGGAAATGCTGCTGCCTATGCTGGAAAGTGACCAGAGTCCATCAAGAAAGAGCATTCCTAGAATTCTAAAAATGAATATGCAGAACTCTAACTAATTAGTCATGACATTTCTGCCTCTGGATTGGGCAATGTTTGGTCTACCTGGCTCTGTGAAAATACACTGTCTTTCATGAAACTGCTGAAACTGAAGCTAAAAGTCATTATCTTTGGGGAACAATGTGCTCAGAAGGAAATGGTAACCAAATGGGAAAGGAGACTATAATGAGTGCTTAAGAACTGTCGCTTAAGGCAGTGCTTTATTTACATACTTAAAATCTGTGAATGGTGTCCAATTAGTGAATTATAAAATAAAATTAGTGGATTGAGATCAACAAAGGGATGGTAGGAATAGAAATATAAATTTACATTGCACACTGATTTGCGACTCCAGGTAAAATGTCTAATTGTGGGTCACCAAGGCAAAGCAGTTTCAAAGTTGCCAACTGAAAGAAATGGAAGAGTTACCGTAGAAGCCCACCTCCTAAGCGTTGATAAGAATGCAACAAAATAATGCATATAAATCACTTGATGCGCTACCTGGCATATAAGTTATCCAGAAAGTTAGCAGTGTTACAAACTGAAAAACACA
Organism: Mellivora capensis; assembly: GCA_004024625.1. Lineage (NCBI taxonomy): Eukaryota > Metazoa > Chordata > Mammalia > Carnivora > Mustelidae > Mellivora > Mellivora capensis. Next base: position 83,746 of record PISX010000668.1, read on the forward strand.
CATTTGGGAAAACAGAGGAGAAACAGGGGTGAATTAGGGAAAAGGTGTCTTTTCAATAATATACATAATCCCTACTTCAGAAAGATAGATTATATATAAATCATTTGAAACTCCAGTATATATTTCACAATAGTATTACAAATATGTATACCAGCTCTAGGCATACACACCCCCAATTACTTAAACGATAAGGTACCTGAAGTAAATACTGGCAGTGAAGAGTAAGGAAAAAACCTAATCTTTGTAATACTAAGAACTAAATAAAACACAAACTAAGAAATCATTTCGTTTATTTTAGAGTAGGTTAATTAAAATAATTCTTAATTAGTAGAAGATATGGTAAATTCTCATTTCAACCCATTATAATGAATCTGATGTGGATACCTTAGCGCCTGACAAGATTTTTAAAGGCCCTGGTTCTTCGCTCATTTATTTCACTTAAAATTTATGGTTTCTTTATACAAACAAAAGAAATGCAAATATAAAATTATTGGTAGAATTTATAATAATAATATTCAAACTGGGATGGATTTGGAATAAAAGGTACTCTCAGAATTGATGATAGATAAACTTCCCTGGACAGCCAGTGTAAGTAACTCATAACCAAGAAATGTGTACAATCTTGTCTGAAGACTTTACTAGTGAAAAACACTAGAAATGATAACATTTACTGAGCACCTAGTCGGAGATGTCTATAAAGTAGAAAGTTGGAAGTTCTTGAACTGACAAAAGCAGTCAGAATTACAGCTATAGTTATGAAAATGATCCACAGAGGACTGATAACAGTTAAGTTGTAATAATAGGAGACAGGCAAGATGCAAGGTAACATTGTTGGGGGAGACTTTTTTTTAGCACTTTTTATGTGTGAGACATTAATATAGACCTTTCCTTTTTTTTTTTTGTTTTTGTTTTTTAAAGATCTTATCTATTTGACAGAGAGAGACAGCAAGAGCGGGAACACAAGCAAGAGGAGTGGCAAAGGGAGAAGCAGGCCTGAAGCAGGCTTCTCAACAAGCAGGGAGCCCAAAGCGGGGCTTGAGCCCAGGACCCTGGGATCATGACCAGAACCAAAGGCAGAGGCTAAATGAATGAGCCACCCAGGTATCCCAACATATACATTTCCTTAATCGTTACCACAGTGAGAGGGTTATGAAGATGATCTCTATTTCACAGATGCAAAAATGAAGGCTCAGGGCCTAAAAGCTTTGTCTGTGGTTATACAGATATTTCCAACCAAACTTTATATTCTCATGCATATCCGAAGAACATAAAACTAGGAAATATCTACATTGCTATGGCAGAAAGATAAACCAATAAAAGGTAAGGAAATTGTCCCTCAGAGAAACTAAATGTGCGTTTAAGGTCTCATAGCTACTAATTGACTGAGTCAAGACCAGAATACAAATGTTTGGATTTCTAGTTCAGTATTCTTTACACTATATTGTCATCTGGCAGGATTATAACATTTGAATGAACCAAAATTCTATACATGTGGAATCGTCAGCTAATTAACACCATTGTTCCTTGTTAATGTTATTATTATATTATTTTTGGGTGGGGAGGGATGGAGGGCTTTAAAACTAGCATATTTTTATTTATCTCAGTTTATATTACATTGAACAATATAAGGCACTTCAAATTCTTTTGGGAAACAAGTGGAATGTAAATCCTAAATAGCCAGATAAGTAAATAAATAAATCTATGTTGTACTACTTACTATTTTAAACCGGTAACAGTGACTCCCTTGAGGGTGGCACCTCTCTAGCAGAATTCTTTCACTTTAGTCAAGCTACCTTCAGAGTCCTTTCCACTGCCTAAAATGTATTCAAGAACAAAATTTTCACATTCTGTTTAAGATACTTCCAAAAGATGTTCCTCAAATCCTAGTGCAAAACAGTTTCCAATCAGCCACACTGATAAAATGCTCACTTCTTTAAAATGTTTCTATTTTCCTATAGTTCTAAGTTATTCCCATTAAATAAGAGAAATGCAAAACAAAAGCAAAAAGCACAGTACAGCTCTAATGTTCTCTTTGGACACATGCTTTGCTTCTGTAATCCTGAGCTCCTGCAGCCACCATGCTGCTTACCAATAAATGTGTATTATTCCTATGTGCATTCCCATAATGTAGCTATATCCTAATGTATATAATATGTAATAGAAGAATATCTTTACATTATTAAGTACCATTAGAAAGAGAAGTCACAAATCAGGCTGAAATTTTAGTCTCCCAAAACTCACTTTAAAGAGTATGTGTATGTTCACTGAGAAGTATAATGATTAGTAAAACTTTATGTAGTTCTGTAGTCAGTTTTCTTCCTTGTTCTTATCAATTTATTTCACATGCATTTTTATACAAACCAACTTTAACAAAAGCTCATATTACTTTAAAAGGTCCCAGCTGATTATTATAGTTAAATAGACTACAGAGGCCTGCTGAGTATACAATGTTTAATCTTAACAAAATATGCAAAAATACAAGCTGTATCAGGAAAAAATAGTCCTGAGTTCCGAAGTTAATTTTTTTCTTTTCTCTTTTTCTTTTACAGAGAGGCCATGGAAGAAATTTCCAAGTGCTGCTATGATTTGGGTTACTAATCCATGTCCCCACACCAAAAATTATTTCTCACCTTCTTTTCTACTGCAAAAGAAACAGCCTATTTCAAGCCCCTAATAGAGGTTGAGACTGTACCTTATAATACCATGAGACTATTTTTTATACAAAGGTATTAGAAATGAAAAATCAAACAATGAAGATTTTCTTTCTTTCTAAATGAGGTTTAGGTCTTAAAGAACTATGACATTCAGATGCAGGTCTCAAATAACACTCTTGATGATACATGATTGATTCAATCTGAAATACAAGAGAAAATGCTTTTATGTGAAATCACCGAATGGCCCACAAGAGGGCACACTTTCAACTACAAAAATTTAAAATTCACTTTTTTTCTTAGAAAGAAAGATCGCTTATTTTCTTAAATTTTATTTCCAGTATGGTTAACATACAGTGTTATATTAGTTTACAATACAGTGATTCAACAATTCCTTACATTACTCAGTACTCATCAAGATAAGTATAACTTTTAATCCCCTTCAATTATTTCACCCATCCCCCACCCACCTCCCCTCTGGTAGCCATCACTTTGTTCGCTATAGTTAAGAGACTATTTTTTGTTTTTCTCTTTTTTTATTTGTTCATTTGCTTTGTTTCTTAAATTCCACATATAAGTGAAATCATATGGTATTTGTCTTTCTCTGGGCTTAGCATTATATTCTCTAGATCCATTCATGCTACTGCAAATGGCAAGTTTCATTCTTTTTTAGAGTTCACTCTTTTGGGGGGTGTCTGGGTGGCTCAGTCAGTTAAGCATCTGCCTTCTGCTCAGGTCATGATTCCAAGGTCTTGGGACTGAGTCCCTCATCTCACTCCCTGCTCAGCGGAAGTCTGCTTCTCCCTCTCCCTCTGCCCCTCCTCCCACTTGTGCATGGATGTGCTCTCTCTAAAAATAAACAAAATCTTTAAGAGGAAAAAACAAAGATTACATTCTTTCTTATCGCCGAGTAATAGTCTATGGTGTATATGTGTGTGTATGTGTATGTATAAGTGTTTGTATACACACACACCCCACTTCTTCTTTACCAATGTATCACTGGACACTTGGGCTGCTTCCATAATTTGGCTATTGCAAATAATGCTGCAATAAACATCAGGCACAGGGATGCATATATCTTTTCAAACTAGTGTTTTCATATTCTTTGGATAAATACCAAGTAGTGTAATTACTGGACTGTATGCTAGTTCTATTTTTATAAAATTCACATTTTTTTACTAAGCCCATCAAAGGTTGGCCAATTTCTTCTGAACTGATTATTCAACACCATTAGAAAGCAACAGATCCTGCAGTTTGCAGTTTTTTGTTTAAACACACACAAGAAAAAAATTTTTTTGGATGAATATAAGAAATCCCTCCTTACACCAAGACTTCTATATTAACATTAAATTACAAAAGTATGTAACAGTCTTATCAGTCATATAGGTTCTGTTAACTACTTGAATTTGGCTGCCCTAAAAATCTTTTCAACAAACACTGGCTACCTTGATTTATGATCTCATTAAGTGACACAGTCCCTAGGAACAACAAATTCTTTAAAACAACTTAGGAGGAGACCAAATGAAATGTTTTATACTTCAGGAAATTTTTCTAATTCAACAGATCATTACTTAGAATACCTAAAAGAGTAATCAATAAAGAGCAGAGTAAGATATGCAAAAAAAAAAAAAAAATCATGATCACTTATGTACAATCTGCATTGTTGATCCGTTTTCTGTCCTAACACATTCATCCTTTCTCTTGAAACTACACTACCTGTACTTTTATTCTCATCGTTCCACCAAGTGTCTTGCCCCGGTGAATAAGAGCATCCATACTACTAAATAAATACAATGGAAAGCCTCAGGTCTCATCTGATTGGACCTAGCATTCAACACAGTTGTTCACTCTCCAGTTTGAACAATTCTTTTGTTTTCCAGCACATCCTCCTGCTTTTTCCTCATACCACATTGGCCACTCTTAAATCTTGTACTGCTTCCTTATCTTCCTATCCTTACTCTGTTTTTAATCTCATTCAACATCATGATTTTAAAATAGCACCTGTGTGCTGATGACTCCCAGTTTTTATCTCCTGCTTTGATTTCTCCCTTGTATGGTAGACTCATATACCCAACTGCCTAGTCAACATCTCTGCTTTGATGTCTAATAAGCACACGTCTAGAGAGCACAGGTAAAATCTTGACTTTTAAGTATATGAATTGTATGTGCTAGATAAAAATTCTTTATTAGGTATGTATTTTGCAAATATGTTATTCCAGTTGTTTGCTTGTCTTTTCATTCTCTTAATACATTTTGATGATGTCCAATGTATCAATTTGTTCTTTATGGGGGCGGTGGTGGGTAGGTAGTGGTAGCATTTGATTGCAAAAGGGCATGTAGAAATTTTCTGGGGTGATGAAAATCTTTTTTTTTTTTTCTTTCTTGAGAGAGAGAGAGTGTGTGTGTGTGCACATGCACCCACACACGAGCAGGCCCCAGGGGAACGTCAGAGAGAAAGGGAGAGAATCTTTTTTTTTTTTTTTTAAAGATTTTATTTATTTGACAGAGAGAGAGATCACAAGTAGGCAGAGAGGCAGGCAGAGAGGAGGAAGCAGGCTCCCTGCCTAGCAGAGAGCCCGATGCGGGACTCGATCCCAGGACCCTGAGATCATGACCTGAGATGAAGGCAGAGGCTTAACCCACTGAGCAACCCAACACCCCGAAAGGGAGAGAATCTTAAGGAAGCTCCACACCCAGCACAGAGCCTGACGTGGGCTCCATCTCAAAATGGTGAGATTATGACCTGAGCTGAAATCGAGTCGGGACACCTAACTAACTGAGCCACCAGCCATCCCAAAGTGTTCTGTATCATGAAGGGATACTGGTTACAATAGTGTCCCCACTTGTGAAAATTATGAAGCTAGGACTTCTGTTTTTCAGTATATGTAAGTATTACCAAATTCCAGAAAACTGTAAAAGTAATAATAACTAAGCAGTGGAGAATAGGCAGAACTACAGATGAAATTAAAATGACAACATGTTGATTATGCTAGGTGATGGGTACTAGGCATCCATTATACTCTTCTGCTTATCTAGCACGTACTCAAGTTTTCCAAAATAAACTTTTTTTTTTAAATTAAGGGAACTTTTTAAATTAGATGCAAAATATCATTGTCTTATATGAGGTCAGTATTAATTAAAGCCTTATTTTTTCCAGATCTATTACTGCTAAACAATGTGCTATATACTAAGTGTTTGTGTCCTCCACTCCCCAAATTCTTATGTTGAAACCTACTCTCCAGGGTGAAGGTATCTGGAAGTGGGGCCTCTTAGAGGTGATTAGGTCATGAGGGTGCAGCTCTCATGAATGGGATTAATGCCCTCATAAGAAGGACTCCAGAAAGCTCCCTTGACCCTTATGTCATATATAGACACAGCAAGAAGACAGTTTATGAACCAGGAAGTGGGTTCTCAGAAGACATCAATCTACCAGCACCCTGATATCGGCCATCCCAGCTTCCAGCACTGTGAGGAATAAGTTTCTGTTGTTTGTAAACCACCTAGTCTATGGCAATCTGTTATCAGAGCCTGAATGGACTAAGACACCATATCCCTTCAATATCTATTTCTGTAATTGATTTTAAAAACTCATAAAAGAATCCAAGAGACCCAAACATAACCATTAAATAATATGATTAATGAATGTGGAAAAAGATATTGGGGCAGCTTTTCAGGGAAGATAAACTTTTTAAAAGTTAATTTAAATCATTAACAGCTCCTTACTAAAGAGTTACATTTCAAAATTATTTTAAATTGATTTACATGGAAAGGAGTACTAAACAGAAGTGATTTCTCATTCACATTATCCACAGTAACCTTTTCATGATTTCCACTGGATCCCTCTACTATTTCATAAGATATAAATATGTAAATTAAGGATGTATATGTTTCTAAATTTATAAGCTCATGTTCAATGAACTAATCATAAAATGCAGGTTTTTATAACATCAAATGCCATATTCTTTCTGTATATAAAATGAAAAAAAAAGTTCTTTAAATTCTGTCACTACCAGTCAATCTTTCATTAGGTGAAGTGGATTTTAAATAGTTTTTTTAGAAAAACTAATTTATTTTTTTACAAAGCAGGGGCACCTGGGTAGTACATTTGGTTAAGTGTCAGACTCTTGATTTTGGCTTGAGATCTCAGGGTTGTGAGATCAAACCCCAGGTTGCGTTCAGCATTTCGAGCAGAATCTGCTTCATATTCTTTCTCCCCCTCTCTCTGCCCCTCCTGCTCATGCTCGTTCTCTTTCTCTCTCTCTCTCAAGTAAATGAATGAATGAATGAATGAGAGGGAGCATATGCGTGAATAGAGGTGAGGGGTTCAACCAACTGAGCCACTGGATTTTAAAATTTTAAGTGAGGTTTTTAATTTATTTAATAATCACAGTTACACAAAAGTAAACTTTCTATGAAACTTAGATACTAAAAGAAAACAAGAGCAATACATACTGAGATAGAAGGTTAATAAAATGCAGAATCAAGTGACTTTGTGTGTTATAGTATAATCTCCAAGATAAAGATGTTAAACAGCAAAAGCAGTTGAACTCTTTAAATCTTAAACTCTCAAAACAACATTTCACTGCTTTCTTTCTTTGTTTTGTTTCTTGGTTTAGAAAGTCTTAGGCTTTTAACTAGATAGTGATTTCCTATGACCGGAATATATTATAGCTGACTGATTTTTAAAGTACCTAAAAGAAATGATGAAGAGAAAACTTACTTCATGTTCAGGGGACTTTTATTGCTGCTTAAGAAATCTAAGTAAAACTGGGAGGGGGTGTACAGAAAAGAGGGGTATAAGAAGGTTTCTCAAATAATGTTTTAAACACCATTAACTATTACACATAAGCTCAAAAGCAAACTATTAAAACGGAAATAAAACACTTGCAATTTTGATTAGAATACTGAATTGCCAGGACTTAGGAAGTAGTTAGCTTCTCTTTACCAGTGATTGTAATATTAAGTATGCTTATCACTGGGTGAAGAAATTTGTAAGTGACTAATGTCCTTTTTCTTGCTTATCTGATTTCTTATTTTTTTAAAGAAAGTAATATTTTGTGTATTCGCAATTATGCACTTAGCACCCAACACCATGAACAGGACCTGACAGTGGTTACCATCCATACAGTGGTAAAAAATCCTCATGAAGCTTATAGAGTCCAGTAGGAGTGATATTATGAATAATCACCATGTAACATATAATTACACATAATGATAAATCCCACAACAACAGCAATAATAAATAATACTTAGCCCCGAATATATGCCTGGAATTGTTCTAAAGAATTTACATATCTAATTTCATATTAATTTATATTGAGTTCATTTATTCTTATTTATATACTTCAGTTCATTTAATCCTTATCCTATTAAACAGGCACTACTATTACCCTCCTTCATCTTAAGATAATAAAAACTGAGGCATATAAAGGTTAAGTAACTTGGCAGATGTCTGATTCCAGAGTTTCTGTTCTTAACGTTCCAGAGTCCATGCACTTTTCTAAATGAAAAAAACTGGGTGTTTTCAAAGAAAAAAGATGGTGACTAAGTTTATGTTGGGGCTGTAGGCAGTCACAGAATATTTCATTAAGGAAATCTCACGAGTAAGAGTTAGGCAAAGGGGGAAGAATTGGGGACAAGGAATGATTAGTATATTCTAGTCTCTAAAGAGTGACAGAACCTAGGACAAAGGAAAAGATTATGTGGCTGGTACTTAATGAGGGACTGTCAAGGGCCTTTTGATTTCATTTCATGCCACTTAAAAAAAAAAGTAATATACTAGCCACTGATATATATATCTTAGGTACTGAGCATGGCAACTATAATTGCTTAATTTTGAAACTACTTCTCCCTTTTCACACAGCCTATATATACTCCTTAAAAATATTAACTTGAAATTAAAATCACTATTTTTGTATAATTAGTCATAGCTTTAAAATACTAGAAGAAACAATGATTTGTCACAAAGTATGAAAATAACTGCTTTGGGGAGCCTGGGTAGCTCAGTCTGTTGAGCGGTTGACTCTTGGTTTCAGCTCAGGTCATGATCTCAGGGTCATGAGATCAAGCCCTAAATTGAGCCCTGCACTGGGCTCTGCATTCAGTGGGGAGTCTGTCTGAGATTCCTCTCCCTCTCCCTCTGCCCCCCACCGCTTGCACTCTCTCTCTCAAATATATAAAATCTTAAAAAAAAAAAAAAAAGGAATTGCTTCAGAATAGACTTTAAAGGTCTATTCTTAGCAAAAAATTGCTAAGAAAAAAAAATTAACTCAAGTATTTGAGAAATGAAAACTTATTTTCATGCAAAATCTTGCACCTGGATGTTCATAACAGCTTTCTCTGTAATAGCTAAAAACTGGAAACAATTCAGATATCTTTCAATGCATGAATGATTAAGCAAACTGTGGTAGATCTATACCATGGAACACCACTCACTAAAAAAAAAAAAAAAAAAAGTATTGATATATAAAAGTTGGATGAATCTCAAGGAAATTTAATACTAAGTGAAAAATGCCAATCTCAAAAACTACAATATGATTTCATTTATGTAACATTCTTGAAATACCAACATTACAGAAATGAAGAGATCAGTGGTTACCAGGGATTAGATGAGGAGTGCACGTGTGGCTATGAAGTGATAGTACAAGGGATAGTACAAGGGTGCTTATGATAAACAGTTTTACATGCAGAGTGTGGTGGTGGATACATGTAACAACACGTATGATAAAACTTTACAGAACCACACAGAGTGTATGCATAATTGGCTAAATCTGAATAACTCTTCAATTGCACAAATGTCACTTTCCTGACTCTGAAACTATACTAGAATTATATACAATGTTACTATTGGAGGTGGCTGAGTTAAGGGTTCACCTCAGGTCCCTATACTTAACACTTTTTTTTTTCAACTTCCTATGAATCTACAATCACTCCACAATAAATAATTATTTAAAAAGCAATTAGGAAAAAAAAAAGATTAAAAAAAAGCAATTAGAGTCTGTGTGTTCTATATAGTATCTAGTTCATTCACATTACTGGCTTTTATTATAGAACAAAGTTAAAGTTGATTTAGAAACTATAGAACAATTTATAGGCAGAATATTTTTTCTTAAATTTTTTTTTATTTTTAAAGATTTTATTTACTTGTCAGAGAGAAAGTGAGAGAAAGCACACACAAGCAGGCAGAGTGGCAGCAGAGCCAGAGAGAGAAGCAGGCTCCCTGCGGAGCAAGAAGCCCGATGCAGAACTCGATCCCAGGACTCTGGGATCATGACCTGAGCTGAAGGCAGCGGCTTAACTGACTGAGCCACACAGGCATCCCTTAAATTTTTATTTTTAAGAACTTTTAAAAGTTACTTAAAAATTTGTACTGACAGTTTTACATTTTTTATTTACTTTTTAAAAAAGATTTTATATATTTATTTGGTAGACAGAGATCACAAGTAGGCAGAGAGGCAGGCAGAGAGAGAGGAGGAAGAGAGAGTGGGGCTCAGATCCCAGGACCCTGGGATCATGACCCAAGCCAAAGGCAGAGGTTTTAAACCACTGAGCCACCCAGGTACCCCAGCTTTACATTTTTAGGTTGGGGAGATAACTTTAAATTTTGACATAATTTCAAACTTACAAAAAGTTATAATACAAAACTGCTACACAAGTGCAAGAAGCTGTCATAACTTTTACCCACACAAACCAATTGTTTACATTTTGCCCCATCTGCTTTGACATTCACAATCCTTCCTTCTTCCCTGCCACACTGTGTTTGTGTGTATGTGTGTGTATCCCCATGAACTATCTGAGAGCAAACAGAAGATACGGTCCATTCTTCTAAATACTTTGGTATGTACTTCCTAAGAACAAGAACATTTTCTTAGGAAATCACATGACAGTAAACAAAACTGGAAAATTTAACTTTTGTAAAGTCTAACCATATCAAATATAAGTAGATATAATCTAAATAATCTTAAAATCTAAAATAATCTAAAATTTTAAATAATCTAAAATATCTAATCTATACTCCCTATTTTATTAATTGTCTCAGTCATCTCCTTTTTCTTGGTTCAGGAACCAATCCAGGATCACATATTGCATTCAGTTTTCATGTCTCCTAAGACTTCTTGAATCTAGAGTACTTCTTTGGACTTTATTGACCTTGATATCTTTTAAAAGTATGGGCAAACTATTATAGAATCCATTAATCTGGGTTTATTTGATGTTATTATTAGTTTTAGGTGATACACTCTTGGTAGGAATACCAAAAAGGTGGATTTTATGTCCTTCTTAAAATATTTTATTTATTTATTTGACAGACAGAAATCACAAGTAGGCAGAGAGGCAGGCACAGAGAGGGAGGGAAGCAGGCTCCCCGCTGAGCAGAGAGCCCGATGCGGGGCTCGATCCCAGGACCCTGAGATCATGACCTGAGCCAAAGGCAGAGGCTTAACCCACTGAGCCACCCAGATGCCCCTTTATGTCCTTCTTAGAGCATTATGTAAGGAAGCGTCTGATATCAGTTTTTTCCTAATATTGGTGATGTTAACTTTGATCACTTAAAGTGGCATGGGCCATGATCACCACTGTAAAGTTACCCATTGCGTTAGTTAATAAGTAATTTGTGGAGAGACAGTTTGAGACTATATAAACATCTGATTTTTTAAAAAAGATTTTATTTATTTGAGAGAGAGAGAAAACAAGCATGAGTGGGGGCAGAGGCAGAGGGTGAGGGAGAAGCAGACTTCCTGCTGAGCAAGGAGCCCAATGGAAGGCTCAATCCCAGGATCCCAAGATTATGACCTGAGCTGAAGGCAGATGCTTAACCAACTAAGAAACCCAGAAGCCCCTAAACATCTGATTCTAATCAAACTTTTACTCCCTAATTTTAACACCATTAATGATTTTCTATCAATCTATTTATTAATTAGCATTCTATTGAAATATAGCATTTCCCTTCTTCCCCTTTCATTCACATCAGTATGGACTCAGGATTTCTTTTTTATTCAATGGGTTACAATCCTTTATTATCATTATTTATTTTGATGGTCAAATTTTTGGTCCCAGATTTGGACAGCAGCAGCTCCTACAAGCTGACTTCTGTGTCCTTCTGTTATGTCCTATCATCCTTTAAGCAATTCCTTACTTTCAAGGCAATAAAATGCTCCAATCTCATCTCATACCCTTCCTACCCAAGTAGTGTACATCAGCCCTTTCTTAAGGGAGGAGCTCTGGTTCTATTTAGTGGTGAATCATATTTAGAGATAGTGCCAGTTCTGTTCTCTGCTACTGGTATCTTACTACAGACTGTTTTATTTTGAAAAGAAAATAAAGTTAAATGAAAATGAAATGAGAACATTAAATGGAAAGTGGAGAATCAAGAGCAAATAAGTGTGTTAAAGTGCGTGTCTCAAAATAATATAAACATGAGAATAGCCATGTATAAATTACAAAATGACACAATTTATAATTGAAAATTATCTTAGGGATAATACAGCTAAACTCTCTTACTTTACAAACAAGAAAACCAAGACCTAGAGATGTTAGGTATCTTTTTAAAGAATTTATTTATTTATTTGAGAGAGAGGCAGTGAGAGAGCATGAGCAAGAAGAAGGTCAGAGGGAGAAGCAGACTCCCCGTGGAGCTGGGAGCCTGATGCGGGACTCGATCCCAGGTCTCCGGGATCATGACCTGAGCCGAAGGCAGTCGTCCAACCAACTGAGCCACCCAGGTGTCCCGAGATGTTAGGTATCTTGACTGAAGTCACAAAAGCAATTATTAGCCAAAGTCTCAATTCTATGTTCATCCAGTTCTGCTCTTATATTATTTATTCAAAACTATTTACTGATATGTATACAAAAATATGCATTGGTGTGGCTAGAGATAGAGCAGTGAGAAAAAAAGACAATAATCTCTGTGTCCTCACAGAACTTAGATCATAACATGGAAAACTGGATCAATTGCTTCATTTCTTCTGCCTTTAGGGAAATGCAAATTACAACCACAATGAGATACGACTACATTAAAATTAAAAAGACTAATCATTTCAACTATTCAAAAGACAGCAACTCTATAAACAACAGGAACTCTGATACAATGCTGATAGGAGTATACAAAACTGGCATAATTGCTTTGGGTAACTGACATTATCTATCCGTCCTAGGTACATATATCCAATAGAAAATTCAGTGACTTAAAACAACAGTCTCTCAACCTCCTCCTAGAACCAGTGGGCCAGGCTGGACATGCTGATCTCTTCAATGCCAAAGGCACAAAAGTGCAAGCCCAATCCCACAACTTTGCAAGCCCTTGGTCCTGTCATGCCCACTGATCCCAATGGTCAAAGCAAGTCCTATAGACAAACACAAAGTCCAGTGGTAAGGAAATAGTCTCTTCTGTCTTTTTAGGAGTGGGAAAAACTAAACAATCACATGGGATAACTTGGATGGATACAGGAAGGGGCAAAAACTGGAACTAGTAATGCAATCTATTATCCCACCTAATCCAAGTTTTCAGGAATGGAAGTTGGTAGTTTAACAAGTCCTCCAGGTGATCTTGATGCATGCTAAAGTTTGAAAATGACTGGGTTCCACAGACTGCTGAGTTTCTAATTCAGTAGGTCTTGAGTAATACCCAAGAATTTGGCATTTTTAACAATTTTCTTGAAATGCTGCAAATGCTACTGATCCAGGGATCATACAGTAAATACTGGGTTAGGAGATAGGGAAAGGCTTCTAAGGAAAATGTCTCCTATAATGAATTTTGGAAAGCTTGGCGGGAATTGTCAAATGAAGAGGAGCATAGGTATGGGTATTCTGGGCAGAAGGAAAAACAGGTAGAAAGGTGTAAAAAATGCATGATGGATTTTAAGAAATTTCAAGTACTTCAGCATGAATACAGTGAAGGTGTGGACAGTGAGGAGGTAGGTTAAATAGGCAGAAGGCAGATCATGAAAAAGCTTTAAGTGTTAAGGAGTCCAAATATGCCTCATTGCTACAATGACCATAAAAGGATTTTATATTATTTTTTTAAAGATTTTATTTGTTCTTTTGACAGAGAAAGTGAGAGAGGGAACACAAGCAGGGGGAGTGGGAGAGGGAGAAGCAGGCTTCCTGCTGAGCAGGGAGCCCAACACAGGGCTAGATCTCAGGACCCCGGGATCATGACCTGAGCCAAAGGCAGACACTTAAATGACTGAGCTACCCAGGCACTGCACCATGGAAGGATTTTATATTAAGAAAATGATATGAACAGATCCTCCAGGAGTGGAGGAACAGAAGGTCCAAGATTGTAGGTAGGAAGAACAATAAGGTAGGAAATACACTGATGAAGCAATGAGACCCTGAAGCAAAACAGAGCAAGGTTAACAGTAAGACAGAGATATACAGGAATAAAAGAAAGAAACTTGGGGACAACTTGGATGCGGAGGGCAAGAATCTAGGACAACTTTCAGGTTCTGGCTTGGACAACTAAATGTGGCTTGGGCAACTAACGGTGTAATACACACATACACATACGTTATCAAGCATACATATTAAATACTGCTTCAATCTGTAAGGATATGAGACAGTTTACCAGAAAAATACAGAATACAAAACAAACAGGTGAAGGATTCAGGGTAAGGGATACATTCAGACAAATAAAAATGGCACAGAGAAAAGCACATTATATTGCTCTCCAAAACTCCAAGAACTGGCCATCAAATGTGGCTTAAGTTTCCTAGTTTTAGCAAGAGAAAGGAAGAAAATACACAGTGTCTATAAAATAAGAGTAAATCAGTTGTTTAGAAGTACAGCTTTTCCAAGATGCTATAATTTGAGAGAAATTTCCCCACTGAGTTCTCATAAAGAAGATTGTGGATGATACAGGTTATGGAGAAAGTTCCTGAAAGCATTCCTAAGAAACCAAATCTATTTTGGGTCACTCTTTCTTTTCTTTTTAAAAACTGCATCCTAAATACATAATTCAGTAAAAGCAAGCCTAAAAGGGGCCAAAATCATGCAATCTAAGCACACAAATCTCTAATGGTATGGTTTAACCTCAGAGTAAAATATCGAATATTCAGTGGAAATGGACAGAATGGGAGCTATTAGTCAGTCCTCCTTTAATGTATCTTCTAACTGGGCTTCTGAAAAATTGAGATGGCCCAGGATACGTGGTTGAATAAAACATTTGGTATTACTAAGAGAAGAAATATGTTTTTTTCAATCAATGAATCAATCAAGGTAAGGCAAATGAAGAGAAGATAATTTTATGAAATTTAAAGAAACCTACCTAAAATTTGTTCCACTTCTACAAAGACGACTCAGGCAGGTTAGAATCTTCTTCCACAAAGTCTGATTCTACTATAAAGGATGTGTGAGTGGATCACGGTCTCAAGATTTAAAACCAGTGCTACTAACTGCAGATAAATATTATCTACTACAATTTTCACAACCTACAAGCCCAAAGGTTGATAAAACATCCTACTCTAGGCAAAACTTTGTACTGCCTATATTATTTAACATACCACAAATCCTCCTTCATAGAAAAGACTATGTATATATAATTTTATTAGGCTGCCTAATTGTAGGCAGTGTGTAGCCTATATTCTGAAGTGAAAGCGAGGAGAAAGGAATTTGTATCCACTACATGCCAGCTATGTGCTAGGCACTGGTGTTAGCTGCTTTGTATGTATTTTTTTCATTTAATCTTCCTGATAACCCAGTGAATAAGGCTCACTATTTTCATTTTAAAGATGGGAAGAGAACAAACATTAGTGAATTGCTCCAAGTATAATAATTAGTTAAGATGTGAAATCAGGGTTCCTAACCAATTTGTCATCACTCAGAACCAAAAATTATAAAACGACTCTTGAAGAGAAAAAAATATGCCCCACTGTGAACTAAAACTACACTGATGGTGGGGGGAGGGGGGCACTGGGTGACTCAGTTGGTTAGGCAGCTGCCTTTGGCTCAGGGCATAATCCCTGGGTTCTGGGATTGAGCCCCACATCTGGCTCCTTGCTGAGCAGGGAGTCTGCTTCTCCCCTGCCTGCCATTCCCCTTGCCTATGCTTGCTCTCTCCTCTCTCCCTCTCTTCCCACCCCCCTGTGAAATAAATAAAAATCCTAAAAAACAAAAACTACACTGGGATAGCAAGCTTCTCAATTCTGGCCAACCAGATAAATGAGAAATATTAAGACACTCTTCTTATGTGGGCACCTGGGTGGCTCAGTGGGTTAAAGCCTCTGCCTTTGGCTTAGGTCATGATCTCAGGGTCCTGGGATCAAGCCCCGCCTCGGGCTCTCTGCTCAGCAGGGAGCCTGCTTCCTCCTCTCTCTCTGCCTGCCTCTCTGCCTACTTGTGATCTCTGTCTGTCAAATAAATAAAATCTTAAAAAAAAAAAGACACTGTTCTTATGGCTATAGAGAAATAGGTACTCTCCTACATTTCTGGTTAGAATGTAAAATGGAGTTGAATTTAGCAATATCTAACAAAATGATATATGCATTAATATAAATTTTTGACCTAATAATCCCACTTTTAGGAATTTACCCTCCACAAATATGTAGACCATATGCATCATGTAATGTTAACCATTACAGCATTTATTAGCAACAGAAAAATTTTGTGAACAAACTAAGTAAAGGAAACTGAATGAACTATAGTATAAACTATAGTATATCCACATTATGGAATACTGTGCAGCAGTTAAAAAGAATGAGAAATGACTATGAGCTGATATGGAATAATTCCCAGGATATACTAAGTGAAAAACGCAAAGTGCAAAAAAAATGTATACAGAGTACAACCTTCCTTTAATGAAGGAGAAACAGGAATGTACATAGGTACTGCTTAATCATAAGAAGAAATCAGGAAAGATGAAAGTAATGAAATGTTTATCCACGGAGGAGGTTTGAATAGAATTATAGTAAGACTTCTGACCATACCTTCCTAATATCATTTGAGTCTGAACCATGTAAGACAGAGAGGGGCAGAGGAACTGAAGATATATGCAAGGGAGTGATTATGACTGGCCTATGAATTTCAGGTATAAGGAAAGAAAATAAGGGTTTAGGGGTGAAGAAAACCAGTACTGCAACATCCAATACTTGTGAATAAGACCTTCTACCCAGCAACAATTTAATCTTTTAACTTCTGCAGCTCTATCTTCTCTCTTGTACCTTACTGACAGACTCCACTGATTCCACTCTTTCCAATGGTTTATTATCTTTCATCGTTTTTTTTTTTTAAAGAATTTATTTATTTATTTGACAGAGAGAGATCACAAGTAGGCAGAGAGGCAGGCAGAGAGAGAGAGGAGGAAGCAGGCTCCCTGCTGAGCAGAGACGCCCTGATGTGGGACTCTGATCCTAGGACCCTGAGATCATGACCTGAGCCAAAGACAGAGGCTTAACCCACTGAGCCACCCAGGCGTCCTCTTTCATTATTTTTCAAGGTCCAGCTACTCGGCCCTATATATACCTCCCCAAAACTCATTTGTTCTCATGGCTTCCGAGAGACCTGTATGGCTTCATTATATGAGAATTAATTCATGATCTTCAGTGACACTACAAACTCTTACAGTACCAATATATCAATATGCCTGATATTCAACAATCATTTCCTTCAAAGTGCTGGCACCTCAAATAACATTTCTAAAATGAAAATCACTTCCTGTAATCTTCAATTTCTATCACTGTTCCCATTCATTAGTAATCCAAACTCTCAGGTTATTAAAAAAAAAAAAATCCCTGTTATCTATATGATAATTTACCAGAGAGGGGCAGGGAAGCAGGCTCTCCACTGAGCAGAGAGCCCAATGCAGGTCAATGCAGGCCTGGATCCCAGGAACCTAAGATCATGACCTGAGTGGAAGGCAGAGGCTCAACCCACTGAGTCACCTAGGTGCCCCTCATATTTGTTTTTATTAGAAAGGGAACCATATCTTTTTTTTTTTAAAAGATTTTATTTATTTATTTGACAGAGATCACAAGTAGGCAGAGAGAGAGAGAGGAGGAAGCAGGCTCCCTGCTGAGTAGAGAGCCTGATGCGGGGCTCGATCCCAGGACCCAGAGATCATGACCTGAGCCGAAGGCAGAGGCTTTAACCCACTGAGCCACCCAGGCGCCCCGAAAGGGAACCATATCTTAACAGAGACCTGTATCAGTTACATTCTAGAACTCTCTTCTTCCTCCTTTTCAGCACTCCTATTAAGAAGAATTAAAAAATCAGAGATGAAAAAAAAAATTAGAGCTGAACTTTTACATGGATTGGTAATTCAAAATTTTTGGAGAAATCTAGAATAAAACCCAAAACATATCCATAAAAAGCTGGTAGTGTTACTAACTTCTCATTTTTCAGAAAGAAATGCTGCAGGAACAAGAAAAGTGAAATAATGAAATCCAGTTGGCATCCTGTCTTTGCTAAATTAAATAGAATCTGGTAATTTCTACTATTAATTTCTGAAACCATAACTAAAAACCTGACCAGCTTTTATTATTACATTAAAAATTAATTTCTTTTATTTACCATTAAGTTGATATTAAAGACAAACTTCTGCTTTCAACATGTTATGACTCTTAAGTTTTCCTTCTTAAAATCTATTAGATTTTCATTGCTCTAATACCAAAGCCCAGAAATGAAAAATGTCTCTACTGCTATCTGATCAGATGTCAGTCAAAACAGGTAAGTTTTACCATAAGAGACTCTTAATCTCACAAAACAAACTGAGGCCTGGGGGAGGGGCGAAGAGGGTGGTTGGCTTATAGATATTGGAGAGGGTGTGTGCTATGGTGAGTGCTGTAAAGTGTGTAAACCTGGCGATTCACAGACCTGTACCCCTGGAGCTAGTAATACATTTTATGTTAATAAAAAAATAATTTAAAAAAATAGGTAAGTTTTAAATAGCCACTAGGCAAACATATACAATTAAATATTATAATTTCCACAGACACTTTTGGCCAAATAGAATTACAGTATTTTAAAGGCAGAAGAAAATTTATAGTTACTAGTCCAACTTGTCTATTTTACATGAGAAACAGGAATGCTTCATGTTTATAAAGCTTTTGGGGATCAGTAGTGGGGAAAAATATCATTATTACAGCTAGTGTAATAAAGAAACTGGTAATTTATTTTAACTATGAAATTCACATAATAACAAAACTCAATATAGGTTCTCACATCACATTTAGTTAGATACAAATTCTACTAAATACTGACCTGGATAGTTAACCATTATAGAAAACGTAACTAGAACCAACGATATCATAGCTTAAAAATACGCTATATTGGGATAAAAATTCAATTTAAAAAGTAGTTTGTGAAAAACTGCGACGTATATTGTATTGTAATCCCTAAGGCAAACTCTTTAGAAAATAACTCTTAAAAATGGGACACAAAGAAAGAAAGAGAGAAAATCAACAGAGAAATTTAAATGGTACACTAAAAGAACATTTACAACAAAAGTCAGTAAAATGATGAGGAAGGCATAAATCCAATTATATCAATAATCATATTAAATAGGAATAAACATGCCACTCAAGAAGCAGAGATTATCATACTGACCCAAGGACATTACTTCTACAAAAGACAACATTTCAGATCCAAAGATACAAACAGGTTGAAATAAAAGAATGAAAAAGGTATTCCAAACACACAGTAACAATGAGAACTCTAAAGTGGTTATAGAATAGCAGATCAAATAGACTTTGAAATAAATAGTACCAAAGACACAGAGGGATTAATTCATAAACATAAGAGTCAATAAAATGTCAGCAATACATAATATTTATAAAACAGAGCCTCCAAATACATGAAGGAAAACTGACAGAACTGAAGGAAGAAACAGAAAATCAGCAAGGATGTAAAAGATTTGAAAAACACTACTAACTTGACCTCACCTTAAATTTATAGAACATTCCACCCAAAGACTGTTCAGAATACACTTTGCTTTTAACCACGCATAGAAGTTTTTCCAGAATTGACCACATTCTGGGCCACAAACAATCTATGTAAGTTTAAAATCAAAAAGGATGTTTCCTGACAATAATAGAATAAAATTTAAAAATCTGTTAACAGAAAGAAATCTGGGGGAAATCCATGGGTTAAGGATGGTATCAAAGGGAAATTAAATATTTTGAACTCAGTAAGAATGAAAACACAACATATCAATTACTATAGCAGTGTTTATTGAAAATTTATAATTTAAATGCCTAGATCAGAAAAGTCTCAAATGAATAGCCCAAGTTTCTCACCTTAAGAAATTAAAAAAGGCAAATTAAATCCAAAGCAAGAAGAGTAAAAATATATGAAACAAAAACTAAACAAAGAAAAATATCAATGAATTAGTTTGTTTTAAAAACAACAACAACAAAAAACCCCAAAAAACAAACAATAAAAACTGAAAACCCTTAGAATGACCAAGAAAATAAGATAGAAAAGCAGAAACAAATTACCAAAACCAGGAAAGACGACATCACTACTGACCCTAGAAATTAAAGGGATCATTAAAGGGATCGTAACAGCATATTACGAACAAGTTTAAACCAACAAATTATGCAAACTTCTATTAAAAACAAGAAAATCCTAGAAAGACACAAATTACCAGAACTGACTATAAGAAATATAAATCTGGGGTGCCTGGGTGGCTCAGTGGGTTAAAGCCTCTGCCTTCGGCTCAGGTCATGATCCCGGGGTCCTGGGATCGAGCCCCACATCGGGCTCTCTGCTTAGCAGGGAGCCTACTTCCTCCTCTCTCTCTGCCTGCCTCTCTGCCTACTTGTGATCTCTGTCTGTCAAATAAATAAATAAAATCTTAAAAAAAAAAGAAATATAAATCTGTAACAAATAAAGACACTGAACTACATATAAAAATCTTCAACTAAGACAGGCTTAGGAAGACATGGTTTCACTAATGAAGCTTATGAAATATATAAGAAACAATTTATTCTATGAGATTATTTATTACCTTGATACCAAAGCCAGACCTAGACAACACAAGAAAACTACGGATCAACATCCCTCATGAACATAGATAGAAAAATCCTTTTAAAAAATTAGCAGCTTAAAGGTGCCTGGGTGGCTCAGTTGGTTAGACTGAGGTCACTTTGCCTTGATCCTGAGATTGAGCAGGCTCCGCATTCAGGAGTCCGCCTGGGATTCTTTCCCTCTTCCTCTCCCTCCCCCTCCACACTTTCCCTACCGCCCCCCACAGGCTCTCTCTCTCAAGGAAATAAAAAATAATCTTTAAAATCTTTAAAATAAAATCTTTATTTTAAAATCCTTAAAAAATCTTTAAATCTTAAAAAAATTTTAAAAACCTAAACTCAGCAACATACAAATTCAGCATATATATAAAAAAGTATTATACATTATCACGAAGTGAGATTTATCCCCAGAATGCAAGGTAGGTTAACCACCTGAAAATCAACTAATGTAAAACACTATGTTCATAGAATGAAAATAAAACCCACATGATTATTTCAACCGATGCAGAAAAAGCACATGACAAAAATCCAATACCTATTCATTATAAAAATGCTTAAAACACTAGGAATAGAAGGGAATGTCTTCAATTTATTATAAGGCACCTATGAAAAGTCTACAGGTAATATCATACTTAATGGTGAAGGCTTCCACCAAATACCAGAACAAAGATGTTTGTTTCTACTACTTCTGCTGGTTCTAGCCAGGGCAGTAATTAAACAAAACAAAACAAAACAAAGAAACAAACAAACAAACAAACAAAAAACCAGTTTAAAAATAAAATTTAAAAAATTCAAAAGATATTTCAAGCATTCAGATTAGAAAAGAAGTGAAACTGCTTATTACCAGATGACATTATCCTTTATGTGGAAAACCCTAAGGAACCACTAAAAATTACTAGAACCAATAAACAAGGTTAGTAAGGTCATACAGTATAAGATTAATATACAAAAATCAATTGCACTTTTATACTCTTATGAAAATGAAATTAAGAAAACAATTCCAGGGACGCCTGGGTGGCTCAGTGGGTTAAAACCTCTGTCTTTGGCTCAGGTCATGATCCCAGAGTCCTGGGATGGAGCCCCACATCAGGCTCTCTGCTCAGCGGGGAGCCTGCTTCCTCCTCCTCTCTCTCTGCCTGCCTCTCTGCCTACTTGTGATCTCTGTCAAATAAATAAATAAAATCTTAAAAAAAAAAAAGAAAACAATTCCATTCAAAATAGTACCACAAAGAATACTTAGGAAAAAAAGGTTTTCAAAGAAGTAGAATATTTGTACAATGCTACAAAACAATGCTCAGAGTAAAACATCTAAATAAACAGGAAAACATTCCATGCTCATGGACTGGCAGACTCAATATTGTTAATATGGAAATTTTCCTCAAATTAATCTACAGATTCAAAACAATCCTTTTCAAAATCCCAGCTGGCATTTTAAGAAAACAGAAATAATCTGATTCTAATTTTGCATGGAAATCAAAAGACCCAGAACAGCCAAAACAATATGAAAAAGAACAATGAAGTTAAAGGACTTGATAATACCAACTTCAAAACCTGGTAAGAAGTTACAGTAATCAAAACAGTATGTTATTAGCAAAAGTCTAGGTGTAAAGATAAGATCAACAAAGAGACCTGGGAATCCAAAAATAAATTTTTTATATTTATAATAATAATTTTCACAAAACTGTCAAGATAATTCAATGGAAGAAAGAATATTCTTTCTTTCCTTCTTTTTTTTTAAAAAAGATTTTATTTATTTTTTTGACAGACAGAGATCACAAGTAGGCAGAGAGGCAGGCAGAGAGAGAGGGGGAAGCAGGCTCCCCGCTGAGCAGAGAGCCCGATGTGGGGCTCGATCCCAGGATCCCGGGATCATGACCTGAGCCAAAGGCAGAGGCTTTAACCCACTGAGCCACCCAGGCGCCCTGAAAGAATATTCTTTCAACAAATGGTTTTGGGACAATTGGATACCGTAAGTAAAAAAAAGAATTAAGGCCCTTCTTACACCATACAAAAAAATTAATTCAAATGGGTCAGAGATTAAATGTACAAGCTTAAATGATAAACCATCTAAACGAAAATACAATAGAAAGTCTTTTTGGACTTTAGTTAGACAAAGAGTTCTCAGACGACAAAAGCATGAGCCATAAAGATGAAACTGATAAACTGGACTTCAAAAACCTTTTGCACTTTAAAAAGACACCAACAAGAAAATAGAGAGACAAGCCACAGACTGGGGGAAAATATTAACAAATCACATATCTGACAATGCACTTGTATTCAGAATATAGATGAACTCTCACGACGGATTAAGAAAAAAATCCAATTTCAAAAATGGACAAAAGACTTGAAGAGACATTTCACAAAAGAAGACACATGAATGATTTATAACCACAAGAAAGTGCTCAACATCACTAGTCATTAGGACAATGCTAATTAAAACCACATGGGACACCAAGACATACCCGCTAAATTGGCTATTAAAAAAAGACAAAGGGGCGCCTGGGTGGCTCAGTGGGTTAAAGCCTCTGCCTTCAGCTCAGGTCATGATCCCGGGGTCCTGGGATCGAGCCCCACATCGGGCTCTCTGCTCAGCGGGGAGCCTGCTTCCCCCTCTCTCTCTGCCTGCCTCTGCCTACTCTCTGTCAAATAAATAAAATCTTTTAAATAAATAAATAAATAATTTCTCTTTGAAAAAATAAAAATAGACACATATCAAGTGTTGGTGAGAATGCGAAGAAGAAACTGGAACCCCCATCTTTTTTTTTTTAAGATTTTATTTTTTTATTTGACATAGAGAAAGAGAGGGAGAGATAGAGATATCACAAGTAGTCAGAGTGGCAGGCAGAGAGAGAGGGAGTAGGCTCCCTACCGAGCAGAGAGCTCCATGCGGGACTCATCCCAGGACGCTGGGACCATGACCTGAGCCAAAGGCAGACACCCAACTGACTAAGCCACACAAAATGGAACCCTTATACATTGCTGGTAGAAATGTAAAATGGTACAGCCACTTCTGAACACAGTTGGGCAGTTTCTTGAAAAAAAGTTAATTTATCATACAACCCAGCAATTCCATTCTTAGGAACCTACCTAAGAAAAATGAAAATATTTATCACTCAAAGACTTCTCCATGAATGTTTAAAGGAATCTTATTCATAATAGTAAAAAACTGGAAATGATCCAAGTGTTTAATAAGGAGTGAAAGAGTAAACAAATATGGTGTATCAATACAATGAAATAACATTCAGCAATAAAAAGAAATGAAATACGGATACATGCTATTCTACGGATGAACTTCAAAAACATTATGCTAAGTCAAAAAAGCCAGATGCAAGACTACATACATATAGTACAATTCCTTTTGGATGAAATAACCAAAAAAATTTATAGAAAGAGAAACTAGATCAGTAGTTGCTGAGGCTGATGAAAGGATGTAGGAGCTGACAGCTGACCACAGTCTTGAGGAAAATTTGGGGGGAGATGGGAAAGTTCTAAAACTCGATTGTGTTGATGATTGCATGACTCCATAAATTTACTAAAAGCCACTGGATTATATAATTACAATAGGTAATTTTACTATATGTAAATTATACCTTAATGAAATTGAAAAAATGCAATTGGAGATATTACCCTCCCTTAATAACTAACATTTTTCCATAGTTCAATATTTTTTCTTAAAAAAGATAATCATATATAATAAAAAACTTATTACATATTACTCATATACTAAAAATATCTGAGAATTCAAACACAAACACTATGATTTGGTGGTATTAATCAGCTCTAATTTGGACTTGACTAAAATTTCCTATGAGGAATAAAGAAAGCAATCATAATATTTAAGCAAGTTCACACACTGTCACCTGTATGTAAAGACTATTTTACTTACCCTATAATGGCAGTTACATTCAATATAATTACCTTGTTTTGAACAGAATGACTGATACGTAAGAGTAGAAAGCAAAGGGAATGAGAGGACGCAAAGAAATGAAATGATGTGTTCAGGAGCACACTTTCAAAGTTAATTGCAAAGCCTCCCAGTCCTTCCCAATCTTCTTACTTTCCTTTCTCTGTACATTGACTATGGTTTTACAGAAAGAAGAAAATGATAAATGGGGCACTTGGGTGGCTCGGTCGGTTAAGGATTTGCCCTGGGATGATGTGACGATCCCAGGACTCTGGGATGGAGGCCACATCAGGTTCCAATGTTCAACAGAGAGCCTGCTTCTCTCTCTCCTTCTGCCACTCCCCCTGCTTGTGCTCTCTTGTGCACACTCTCTCTGTGAAATAAGTAAGTAAATAAATAAAATCTTTAAAAATATTTTTTTAAAAGAGAAGAAAATGATAGATTATAAAAAATAATCACAGGGAAATATCCTGTTAACAGCTAAACACATGATTAATTTTTCATCATATGAACAAATCTCTTATAACCCTAAATTGTTGGTTCTTTTTATATTCTACAAAAAAGGAAGAAAAGTTTACAGATCCTTTTACATATATGTTACCTTATTTAGTACTTAAAACATCCTCATGAAAATATCTTCATTAACTTATTTAATAATTGGAGAAAAAGCTAAAGATTCAAAAGAACTAACCTCTCATTTGCTATAGGTAGAAAGCTTGTAAATGATAAAGCCAGAATATAAAACTATATATCTATTTGATTTCAAAGGCCATGTTCATTTTCCCACAGTTCTTTGAGATACTTACAGCAGTGAACCCCAAAACAATCCCTTTCAATAAATAATATTTGTGTCAAATATATATGAATTTTATTAGAAAAGTCACAAAACAGGCATTTAAAAGGGATAAGATTTAAAAAGTATGTCTAGAGGGATGCCTGGTGACTCAGTTGGTTAAGCATCTGATTCTTGACTTCAGTTCAGGTCATAATCTTGGGGTCATGAAATGGAGCCCTACAGTTCAGCTCTGGCTAGGTGTGGAGCCTGGCTGGGATTCTCTCTCTCCCTCTCCCTCTCCCCACCACTGCACACATGTTCTCTCTCTCTCTCTCTCTCTCTCTCAAAAAAAGAAATATGTCTAGAGGTTTTAATTTCCTTTGGGGAATGAGCTAAACTAACTTGCACACACCCATTTCATCTTACTACATCTTTTCCAGTATACATATACTACTTTGGAAACCACCATTCTAGCTATTACTGAATCTTCCCAGAATTGAATATCATCCTCCTTTGAAATTTTCTTCTGTTCTTGACACTTTATCCTCATCTAAAAGTTTTAATACCTGTATTTCTAGTTTCTGATTAATTCCTCTATTAAACTTGTGTTTTTCTATTCTTATTCTCTTGTATTTCTGGCTCTTGAAATTGGAAATACATCTACTTAAAATCTCAAATAGCTCCATTAAAAAAAAAAAGATTTTATTTATTTGAAAGAGAGAGAGAGAACAAGTGGGGAGAAGGGGCAGAAGCAGAGAGAGTTTGGGGCTCCATCCCAGGACCCTGGGATCATGACCTGAGCTAATAAGGAAGCCGCTTAACTGACTGAGCCAACCAGGTGCCTCAAATAGCTCCATTTAATAAAGCTAAACATTCTTACTTAAAATTACAGTTTATAAATGACTAAGAAAAAAACTATATGAAGAATTGGAAACTATAATGTTTCCGAAAGACTGAAAGTTTTCTGTCAAAAGGTTTACAATGTTTAGGTCAGAAAAAAAGACTTAGGTGAGGAAAAAGGAGATACTTCCATAATACTAAAACTGGTATGTATTATTTATGTATGACTTGAGAGAAAGCACACATGCAACTGGGAAGAGGAAGAGAAAAAATCTCAGGCAGATTCCCAGCTGAGTGCAGAGCCCTATGCAGGGTCTAGATCTCACGACCCTGACATCATGACCTGAGCCGAAACCAAGAGCCAGACACTCATGTGACTGAGCCACTCAGGCACTCCAATACTGGCTTTTTAATAAAAGCAGCAAGCAATCTCTAAATTTTACAAAAAGTAAAATTTGTTTTCTAAGCTAAATAAAATTCACTTAGACAATTGCTGATCGTTGTTATAAGAAATGATGATGGTAGCGATCAGGTTCAGTAAATACTCCATTAGGTTTTAATGACTACAATATGAGTGATTAGAAGTGTACTATAAAATATTTCTAGCTTAAGATGCTTAAATACATTTGGTATTGGAATTACCTTTTACCAACAGGACATATAATTCAGTATGAAATAAAATCTTGCTTCTCAAATTCAGTTTTTATTGTCCAATTCCTTCCAGATGTTAGAATCTTCCTCCTAATCAAAACTGTTCTTTTAAAAAGTGACATATACCCACTTCATTATAAACCAGTGTTTCTCAAATGCTTAAGAGTCCCCATTCCTAACCAGTATTTCCTTCCCTGGGGGTGGTAGTGACCCCACTGAGAACACATGTTCTAAAATATCTTTCACAAAACTTTATATTGTACAAGGACCAATTTTTTAAATAACTTGACAAACTATAGATAAAGAAAGTGTATTTCTATTACTCAAGAGAAACTATCTTCGTGAATGAGTTCCTACAATATTTTTAAAACATAAAAGAGCAAAAGCAAAGTTGGAAGAAAAAGAGTTGGTCAGGGTAGGCATCCCCCCAACCAAAAAAAAAGAGAGAGAGAGAGAGAGAGAGATATGGAAAACTGCACCGGACTTAGTGATTGTGCTAATATATGGTACTAACTTCACATAAAAAACTACAAGTTGTTTTAAGACATGGAAAGCTCAAGATAACTACAGCTAAAATGGGGGAGGGGGAAAAGTAAAAAGGAGGAAAGAAAAAGGTAAGGGAAGGAGGGAGGAAAAGGAGGTAAAGAAGGAATGACAGAGAGAAGAAAGGAGAAAAGAAGAACCAGACACTGAAAAAATTCTTTAGGCCAAACCAATGATTTTCAGAATGCCTCTCCCTGAGTGGCTTAACAACCACCTGATTCCAGCAATGTTGTTTCTATCTACATATAGTTATCTCTACACTAGACAGGAAATAGCACTGTTAATAATGTAGTTTTAATCTATTCCTGATAAGTTTTATTTGGGCTATTACTATATATCCAAGCACTTATTTATCAGATATCTCCACATTGGCCTTCATGGGCAACTCAAAGTGGTAGCAAAATGATCATCCTACTGTACAGTCTTTTTTTTTTTTAAGATTTTATTTATTTATTTGGCACAGAGAGAGATCACAAGGAGGCAGAGAGGCAGGCAGAGAGAGAGAGAGAGAGAGAGGGGAAGCAGGCTCCCTGCTGAGCAGAGAGCTCGATGCGGAGCTATATCTCAGGACCCTGGGATCATGACCTGAGCTGAAGGCAGAGGCTTTATTTAACCCACTGAGCCACCCAGGCGCCCCTCTACATAGTCTGTCTTTAAAACCACTGCTTGACTTATTCTTCTAAAATTGGTTTGTTTGTGTAATCTCACATTACCTCTATATCTAATGCATGCTTCTGTTACTGCATTCTGCACTGTAATTATCTATGAAAATCTGAGTTTTGTGATAAAATTATGAATGACTTGATGGCACAGACTTTTTTTTTTTTTTAAATATTCCTAGCACCCATCACAATACCAGGCAGTTGTACATGCTGAAAAACCTTATGGTTAACTGTTGGCTTGCTAAGTACTTTGCCACACCCGTATATATGGTGCACAACCAAACTGACTTTTGAAAAAGGCTTTTTCTAATTTTCTATCAAAATACAGATGATCTGATCAAGAAAAGCTTTTTCCTTGTGTTATCTGTGCTTGGACTCCTAATGCCTGATGTATACAGATGTACTAATATTAAAGTAGGAGTTGCAAAGTCAAATGACAGTGATCATAAAAGACTTCAAATGATCAAAAGTAAAGATGGATAGAAAACAAGAGAAGGAAGTGACAATCTGAATGCCCCAAACAGCAACTCTAGTGAACTGCAGCCACTTGAGAATTACATGGCCAGATCTTTTTAAGTGTTAAAGAAGCTGGAAATCTGTCCTTCCTCTTTTCAGTAGGGGTTCCTAATTTTAAATCTTGGCCATTTTCTTTTTCCTTTCCTTTTTAGGTTGGGAAGGTGCAGAGGGATAGAGAGAAGATCTTTTTTTTTTAAGATTTTACTTATTTATTTGACAGACAGAGATCACAAGTAGGCAGAGAGGCAGGCAGAGAGAGAGAGGAGGAAGCAGGCTCCCTGCTGAGCAGAGAGCCGGACCCGCGACGCACATCGATGCGGATCCCACATCGATGGGGAGCTCTATCTCGGGACCCTGGATCATGACCTGAGCTGAAGGCAGAGGCTTTAATCCACTGAGCCACCCAGGTGCCCCGAGAGAGAGCATGTTAAGGGTCTTGATCTTCCAATTTTGAGATCATGATCTGAACAGAATTAAGAGTTGACTGCTTAACGGACTGAACTATCCAGGCAGGCACCCCTCTTCTTTTTTATTATTATTATTTTTTATTTTTTAAAAAGATTTTATTTATTTATTTGACAGATGGAGATCACCAGTAGGCAGAGAGGCAGGCAAAGACAGAGAGGGGGGAAATCAGGCTTCCTTCTGAGCAGAGAGCCCGATGCGGGGTTCGATCCCAGGACCCTGAGATCATGACCTGAGCAGAAGGCAGAGGCTTAACCCACTGAGCCACCCAGGTGCCCTACCCCTCTTCTTTTTAAAATATCATATGAGTCAAGGAAAACAAGTCTGCAGGACAGATTTGGCCTGTAGGTCATCTGTTTGTGAGCTCTGAAAAGAATGCAATTTCGACTAATAATGACAAATTATTTGGTTTGGTTCAAGGAATCCAAAAATCTCTTTTAATTTTTACTTCTTGCCTTGTTCCTCACACTCATATCCATGCAACCCTTCCTATCTTTCAATACAATACAATCACATTGGGTTTTAGTTCTAGAAAGTCTTCTTCATGCTTTGCTGACTTTATAAACCTTCAGAATGGAAAGCTAGCCACTTCCTCAAGTATAAACCATCCCTTCCCTAATCCCTCAGGCTCCCTAATTCCTACTCTGGTCACTGCCTTCGGAAAGCATCCCTCCACCTTCCTAGATTCATGTCTTCTGTTAAACATATTTTCAAGTTATTTGTGCTATTCCCAAAAATACTTGTAACGAAATAACCATTTCTGTAACTAGTTGTTTAATAACTAATTCCCTCCCTGGACATCAAGTTATAAGAATGCAGAAAATGGGTATCTCTTGTTCATCACTGTATACTGATCAAGCATGGCACATGACATGCATCAATATTTGAAGGAAGGAATAAAGGGTAATTTCTTAGCATCATATAGAAAGAAATGGAATTAAATAAAAGGCAGCAAAATTTTAACTTTCCCCTGAGACAAAAGGGGAGATTTTCACTTTAAAAAAGTATATTCTTTATTTGAGCTTATATATATCTCTTTATTGAGCTTCACTATTCAATACCTCTGATCTCCCTATTGTGTCTACTAGATCTAAAACTAAAAATGTTGTATTAAATCTCTCTAATATACACAGCTGTATTCTGTCAAGTTGTCTTTACATTTCCAAATATTTTTTGCTTTATTTATTTTGCTATTTGTTGAACTTATAAAAGTTTTTGCCCATTGTATTTTCTTGACAGGCTTTTCTTTTATCTACCCATTTTTCCAATGTCTTTCTTTATCTGATTTAGTATTTTTAACTTTAAATTCTAATCTGCCTGGTATTAATACTGGCATTCCTGTCTTCTTTTTTCACTCTCTTTCACATCCTTAGCCCAATTCATTATTTGTATATCCCCAACCACTTTATTTCTTTACTCTCCTTTGGTGATTTCTCTGCCGCACGGATTTTAAACATTATATATGCAATGACTCCAGCCTGAACCCAGACCTCTTGCCTGAACTCCAGACTGGTATATCCAACTGTTTATGTGACATCTCCATTTGGATATCTAACAACTATTTCAACCTTGAATATTTTCTTTTAAGATTTTATTTATTTATTTGACACACAGAGAACACAAGCACGGGGAGCAGCAGGGAGAGGGAGAAGCAGGCTCCCCAGTGAACAAGGAGCCCGATGAGGGGCTTGATCCCTGGACTCTGCGATTATGACCTGAGCCAAAGAAAGATGCTTAACCAACTGAGCCACCCAGGCACCCCTCAAACTTGAATATTTTCAAAACTTTTTCTTATTAAAAAACAAAAAAAACTTTTTCTTTACATTGTTCTTCACACCAGCTCCTTCCACAACATTCCCTATTTTGGTTAAGGTAAATTCATTTTTCCAGTTGCTTTGGCCAAAAATCTTGGTATTACCCTTAATTTATCCCCCCCCTCTTTTAAGATTTATTTATTTGAGAGAGAGAGAGTAGGGGAGAGGCAGAAGAGGGAATCTTCAAGCAGACTCCCCGCTGAGTGATGGAGCTGACACAGAGCTCCATCTTAGAACCTATGAGGTCACAAACTTGAGCTGAAACCAAGAGTGGGATGCCTAACCAACTGAGTCACCCAGGTACCCCTCACACTCCTCTTTTGGATCATGAACCTCTGTCTTCAAAATATATCTGGACTTCAACCATTTCCAAGCAAACTTCCTCATAGTCTCATAATTGGTCTTTTCTACCTTTGCCACTCCTTGGCAATTTAACACAGCAGCCAGAGATTCTGTTAAATATAGGCCAGATCATGTCACTCTTCTCTGATCAAAATCCTTCAATACATTCCTTTCTTATACATTCCTTTCTCATTCAGAATAAAAGCAAAAATCCCTAAAATGATCTACAGGTTTTATGTATGAATTATATTTCTTAACCAGAAATTTACTTCAGTATTCTTTTCTCCTCAGTAAAATACAAGTTGTATCTTATTTTAGAAAACATTATTTATATAATTTAAGCATTATATAAATTGGTAAGAAAAGATGTAATGTTGGCTCAGAAGCTAAGAAATGAAGCAGAGGATTCTTTGTCTTTCCTCAGATATCATACACCTACAATTCATATATCTGAACTCAAGAAATGTCAGATGAAGCATATGGTTTTATACTGTTAATCATAAAACAAGTATTAGAGGGAGAATATATATATTTAGAGGAGAAAAACGTTTATAGTTCTAATGTTAACAAGACCAACTCCTCCTTCCAAATCAAACCAATAAACATTTTGCTTGAGTTCCAGGAAAAGATCATCTTCAGTTAGAGCTGCCCTGATTCTAACAATAATTATTTAAATCTGCTCATGGTAGAAAATACATGAAACCCATTTGCCCACTCTACCACCAATTCATTTTTCACTTGAATTCACACTATCTAGAACAACTGGTGTGATTCACTGTGGCAGATTTAAAGCAGGCACAAATTCTTTGCTAGTCCTCACAATGAGGTAAAGTCTAATTTCCCTCCCTTTGAATCTGGGCTGAACTCACTATACTTACTATTATATATAAGTAAACTTACTATTCACTTTAATAGTAAATAAAATACAGGAGAAATGACCTGGGATTCCCAAAGTTAAGTCATAAGAAACTGCAGCTTTCACTCAGTCGTATTACACTGTCTGGGAGCCCTGATTCACCATGCCAAATGTCAGACTACCACAACACAGCCACACAGGTAATTCTGTGTTCCGTGATTCTGTGCTCTGACTGATGTTCCAGCTTCTAGCCATCTCCTAAGGTGGCACTCATTTAATGAAGCCATCTTGGACCGTACAGACCAGCCAAATGAATATCTCCAAGTAATCTCTGTCAACATTACATGAATAAAGCTGAGCCCTATTTGAATTCTTGACCCACAAAATCACAAGATAAGAAATTGTTTATTTAAGCCACATTTAATTACGGGGTACTTTGTTAAGAGCAACAGATAAATGGAACATTCAGGAATGTTTTTATTAAGTGGCAAAAAAGTTTTCATATTTAATACTATCTATATTTTCTTTTCCTTTTTTTCTGGAAACCCCATCTATTTATTATTTTAACCTTACTTTCCACTTCACTCCTTAAAACTTAAATGACAGCATATAACTACTTTAATCTCTATCTTTCTATGATTAGGACAGCAAATTTTAAGTTGTTTTTTTTTTTTAAGCTTTTTGTAACACCAAATAAACCACAATCTCATTTTGTACTTAAAGAAAACACTGTTCACTGAATAATTTATAAACAACTTCCCACTAAACTTTTAAAAATATTTAGTCAACTAAAATGTAAAACGTGACTTTCTTCTACCAAGAAAACAAATGACATGTGATTAGGAGGAAGGAGCAGTACTATCCAAGGAAGAAGGGTAGGGTAAGGGTAATGTACAAGTAAGGAAAGAATGAGAATCTTGAATGAAAAATTCAGGTCCACTGCCATAACGCTAATTGTTTTTTTTTAATTACTTGATGCACACACCTATAAAATGGCCCAAATATGGAATACTGAAAACACTAAATGCTGGAGCAACAGGAGCTTTTACCTTATTCTTTCCTGGAGGACATCTGGAAGGATATTTGGAAGACAGTTTGGCATTTTCTTACAAAATTAAACATACTTTTACCATACAATCCTGCAATCATATTCCTTGGTATTTACCCCAAAGAGCTGAAAACTAATGTCCATACAAAAACCTAAACATGAATGTTTAGAGTAGCTTTATTCATCACTACCAAAACTTAGAACTAACCAAAGGACTATCCTTCCAAAGGTGACTGAATAAATAAATTGTGGTACATCCAGACAATGGACTATTATTCAGGACTAAAAAGAAATGGGCTATCAAGTCAAAGACATGGAGGAAACTTAAATGCCTATTACTAAGAAGAAGTCAATCTGAAAAGGCTACATACAGTATGATCCCAAATATATGGCATTCTAGAAAAGATGGAATTATGGAGTGAATAAAAAGGTCAGTGGTTTCCAGGGGTAGTGAATGGACAGAGTACAAAACAGAAAATACCTATGATTTTATAATGATGTATATTATATAGTTGTCCAAACCCACACAATATTAAAAAACCAAGAGTGAACCCTCAGGTAAATTATGGACTCTGGGTGATCATGTGTCAATGTAGTCAATCCATAGTTTAAAAAAAAAAGTGTTCTGGTGAGAGATGTTGATAATAGGGGAAGCTATACATGTGGGGAGGACGGGGATATATGGGAAATCTCTGTCCCTCAATTTTGCTGTAAATCTAAAACTGGTCTAAGAAAGTCTTTAAAAATTGCTTGATTTAACAACTAAATATGGGAATTTTAAAAAGTGACATCAACACTGGTGAACTTCAGGGGTTGGAGACCAAAGAATACAAATGTAATACACATATACTTATTACTTATGCAAGTCAAGGAACTCTTTTGAGGTCCATTTCTCTATTTAAAAAATGAAGACAGTCCCACAACTTTATATAGTCACTTGAGATTTAGAGACAATATACACAAAGCATCTTGCACAGATAGGCCACAGAGGTGGATGAAAGTTCAGTAAGTATGGCTTTAGAATCACTACTATTATTATTAGAAAAAGGTGTAAAATAATATATAAAACTTACAGCAACCAAATAATGAAAACAGAATTACAAGAGACTCTTAATCTCACAAAACAAATTTAGGGTTGCTGGGGTGTGGGAGAGTAGAGGTAAGGTGGCTGGGTTATGAACACTGGGGAGGGTATGTGGTATGGGAAGGGTATATGGTATGGGGAGTGCTGTGAAATGTGTAAGCCTGATGATTCACAGACCTGTACCCCTGGGGCAAATAATATATGTTAATTTTAAAAAGTTAAAAAAATAAAAACAAATAAAAACAGAGTTACAAGGCAATTAAATTGTATTTCTTTAAAGTGTAACTAAATGAAATGCTGTAATGGCCACGGTCGCCAAACTGTGGAAAGAACCAAGATGCCCTTCCACGGACAAATGGATAAGGAAGATGTGGTCCATGTACACTATGGAGTATTATGCCTCCATCAGAAAGGATGAATACCCGACTTTTGTAGCAACATGGACGGGACTGGAAGAGATTATGCTGAGTGAAATAAGTCAAGCAGAGAGAGTCAATTATCATATGGTTTCACTTATTTGCGGAGCATAACAAATAACACGGAGGACATGGGGAGATGGAGAGGAGAAGGGAGTAGAGGGAAATTGGGGGGGAGATGAACCATGAAAGACTATGGACTCTGAAAAATAACCTGAGGGTTTTGAAGGGGCGGGGGGGTGGGAGGTTGGGGGAGCCAGGTGGTGGGTATTGTGGAGGGCACGCATTGCATGGAGCACTGGGTGTGGTGTAAAACTATGAACTCTGTTACGCTGAAAAGAAATTAAAAAAAAAAAAAGAAAAAAAAATAAATGAAATGCTGTAGTTGTGACATTTAGTTAACTAGTAAACTAGTGTTTACACCTGCTATACTTCCATATGGACCATAAGAAAGGTGTAAACTGACAGAAGCATTTTAGGCTAAACTCAATTTTTAGCACAGGTTAATCATATGATAGATGATTACAGAAGCAGCTCTATCACTGACAAAAAATGAAGTCTTGAGAAGGAGAAGTACAGTTAACTAAAATCAACATAAAATCCTAATAATTTTAATCAAAAGAATAAACTCTCATCTCCAAAACTGAGTACTAAAACATCAGCAAAGATGCATTTAAGAAGTGCTCAAAAGTGGTAAGGTATTTTGAAATGAGTCAAAGGGATTAAGTCAGGAAAGATGTTTATTCTCACAACCAGGAAGTTAGGCCAAGGGGATGAGGAAGTTACTGAAATAAGTCAATGAACTGGACTTAGGAATGGGTATGAGAATGAGAAGACAATATTCATAAATGATACCTAGTAAAACAAGCAAAGCAAGAGATTAAAAACAAATTTATGACTTAGAAGTCTGGGAGAGAGTACAAAATACTATGTTTTGGTCTATTTGGACAAAAGGAAAAAAAGCAGGAAATATAAATGTGGAATGTAAGAAAATGAACAGACAAGAAGAATCAAAGTTATATAGGATTATAAACTTTGTCTTAGCTCAGCCTCAAGACGAAAAGGCCTTCAAACAATACTGAATAGTGGTAAGAATGGAGTTTAATTACAATTCTGCCACCTCCTAGTGAGTGACTCTGGATTATTTGCTTGGCCTCTTTAAAGCTTTCCCCAAATATGAAGTGAGGATAATAGTACCCAAATCATAGTTATTTTATTTTTTTTAAGATTTTTATTTATTTGAGGAGGGGAGGGGTGGGAGGGAGAAGCAGACTCCCCACTGAGCAGGAAGCCTGAACCGGGGGGGGGGGGGGGGGGGGGCCTCAATCCCAGCACCATAAGATCATGGTCCTCCAAGTGCCCCCACAGTTATTTTAAATATTAAATGAGATAGTGTATATAAAAATCAACATAGAAAATACTCAATAAATAAAAATTATTAGTAGTTTTGAGATCCAGGACATCTGGGTGGCTCAGTTGGTTAGTGTCTGCCTTTGGCTCAGGTCATGATCTGAGGGTCCTGGGATCGAGCCCCACATGGGGGTGAGGGGGGAGTCTTTGCTCATCAGGGAGCCAGCTTCTCCCTCTCCCTCTTCCTGCTGCCCCCCTGCTTGTGCTCTCTCTGTGTCAAATAAATAAAATCTTTAAAAAAGAAGTTTTGAGATGACACATGATATAGTATTAAAAAATGTTTTAAAATATTAACTTCAATACTAATAATAAATAGCACCATTCACTGAATACTTTCTATATGCTAGGCATTTGCTAGTTTACTTTATATAAAATTTTAATCTTCACTACATTCTTGCCAGAAAAATACTAGCTTCTCTATGTAAGTAGACAAAATAACTGCTTAATAACACTGTAAAATATTTTCCGTTAGAAATACAAGTATTGTGTCTTAACCGATTATATTAAGGACATAAGGTATATAAAATTACATTAACAAAGCTACTGGTATAATGGCAATAAACAGTCAAAGAAAAAAGGCCTTTCGCAGAGACCTCCCTTTGAGAAATATCACAGAAAACTGAAGCAAAATGAAAACATTCGGGGTGGGGATAGGAAAAGAAAATCATGAAAGGGAATTTGAGAAATGAGAGTTTAAGAAAAATGTATTTCATGTATTAGCTGGACTGGGGATTTTTCTATTATTAATAGTAACAGTAGCTAATGCCTGCTATGCATGTTACTTGCTGCTTTATATTCATAAAATTTAACTTTCATGGCAATCTTGCAATGTAAATATTATTCATTCATCAAAAATTTATTGAGTACCTACTGGGTGTCAGGCATTAACAACTGATCACAAGATAACAGTTTCTTTGCCCTGTTCACAGCTTATAGATTGTTACAGAAACTGAAAATCCTTCAAAGAGGTTAAGCAGTTTGCCTAAATTCACATAGCTAATAACGAACAAAGTAAAGATATGGACTCAAACCTAAAACCCATGTTCTTATCAACTACACTTACTGCCGCAACACAATAAAAATATAAACTCTGTAATGCTGTCACCCTACAAAACTATATGAAGTGATAAAAAATTTCCTCAAGAAAAATAAAAACCATCACATTATTATATTTAATAATATATGAATAATTAATTTTATGTAGTTTTAATTCAATATTCCACACTAAATACAGTTATAATACTTAAAAAAGAGTAAAATCTTGGATATTAGTTCAAGAGGAAAATAGCTGTTATCCAAAGTTAACATTATTTGATCTAGTCTGATTGATTACTTAAGTGTTCCTATTAACAAATCAAAAAATCCTAAAGAAAAAACAACAGATCTTGGAAATCACCAAAAAATTATAACAATGCCATCTATAGGACAAGTAGTAGAATGCAGATAACTAACTGGAACTTGCAAACAATTCTTAACTATCTTCATTATGAACTTATAGAATGAAAATTATTCATCAGTACAACCCTAAAAACCAATCTTACACATGATAAGACACATGATAAGACTAGAAATTCAAATTGAAATTCTTATATACTAATATATGCAAGCTTCTATAAATAGTAGTGAACACTTTCACACCCACCAGCACTAGTTGGGTTTTATCGCTTCATAATATACAACCCCTTAAATCATATTCAAGCCAAAAAGTTAGTATCTAATACAAACTTTACACAGAAAGCCAAAACATGTCAAGACTAAACTAAGTTATAAGTAACTTCCATGGTTTCAGAAAAAATTTCTCCTGAAAATAAAATTTCAAAACAGTATTTATCAGAATACTTAAGTTGTAAAGTAATATAGCCAAATACTGATTATGTTTCAGGTCACTGAAAAAAGAATGACTGTAAAAGTATGAAACTGGTTAATTTCTGCAAAGGATCTTGGTAAGTAGTGAAGTAGTTTTTAATAAAAATTTTTTTTTTAATCTGAAGATTTAAAAATTTAAAGATTTAAGAAATTTAAAACTTTTTTTTAAAGGTTTTTATTTATTTATTTGACAGAGAGAGACACAGTGAGAGAGGGAACACAAGCAGACACAAGCAGGGGGAGCAGGAAAGGAAGAAGCTGGCTTCTTGCTGAGCAAGGAGCCGGACGGGGCTCAATCCCAGGACTCATAACCTTAGCCAAAGGCAGACGCTTAATGACTGAGCCACCTAGGTGCCCCAAAGATTTAAGGAATTTAAAGATTACACTAGTTACCAAATGAAGAGAAATCAATATAGATAATACCCTCACTTTATTCATGCAGGGAAAGAAAAAAAAAAAGGTAAAATTTCTACCTGAGAGAGTAGCATCACTGGCTCACAGAAGCCAGTTTCAATTGGATTAGCTACAACAGATATTTTCTTTAAAATGTATTTTTTCTTTAACTTGGTCTACAGAGATATTACTGGAAAGTACCTAAAAGTACTTCCAGGTGGCAGAATAGGAAGCTATAGTGCAAATCTACAAATATACTGCCTGACCTATCATCATTTGCACTTTAAAATTCCGCTTATCAAAGGTAAGGTAAGGAAAGGTAAACCAATTCAAAAGAGTTTTGCTTTTTGACATGTCATATATCCTCCTGACAAAATTGCCACGGTCCATAAAATTATCAAGTCTAGGCATAACAACACTACCAGATAAATCAGGTTATATAGGAATCAGACTAAAAAGTTGACCTCAGAGAGGTTCTTACTTGCCTAACGTCATAAAATGAGTACGTAGGAAAGTCAAATACAGGACTTTCTGGAATAAAACCTAATATAGATATAATAATCCCAAGTATCACAGTTAAAAAGCCAAACTGATCCCAGAGAAATTAGAGAGATGTGTGCTTGATACTTTCCACTGTACATACTAGGTTAAAAGTATAATACACACTAATAACTAAAGGAAAATCTAACCACAGTTTTTTTTCGCACACAGATCTTATGGACTCAAAAATTTCTAAGAATATAGTCCTGGGGTACTTGGCTAGCTCAGTAGGTAGAGTATGCAACTCTTGATCTTGGGATCCTCAGTTCAAGCTCCACATTGGGCACGGAGCTTACTTTAAAAAAAAAAAAAAAAAAAGACTATCCTCCTAAACTGGGCAACCTCAAAATAAGATTTAACCTACACTATGAATAGCATGATTTTCCTTATTCAAGTATCAAACTAACAGTTATAGTTCAGGACAAGAGACAAGAGTACAGAAATTATAATAAAGACCCAGTTTTTAAGAAATGGGTCAAAAGCCAAGGTCATTATTTGAAACACAAGGGAGTAAGAAATAGGCAGTAAAAGAAACATGTAATATACTTTTAAAGAACCATACTGAGGATAACACTGTATTTCAACAATAATCATTTATTTCCCTTTATTAATGAATTATACTTTATCAAAACAATAATATCCAATACAAAGTTTTAAGGCATTAATCAATTTTGTACTAATCACATTCATTTTGGAAAGCTGGCAATTTCATAAAATAACTTTATAAATAACAGGATTTTACTCCTGAGTAAACTAATTCTCCTTTACTTAACTGAAGGCAAACTAAAATCTTTGCTATTTTGTGTGTGTGTAAGCTGGAAAACTGGGAAAAGTCAGTGACAGTGTGGACTTCTCTAAGTTCTCAAGTCCTAAATCACCACTTTTGATTCTGACTTGGCAAGAATGCAAAGAAAAATAATCCTCAGTGGAATGATTATGTTCATTCCATGGTAAGGAAGAAGGTAGGCGTGGTATTACAAGATAGTTCCAAGAGAAGAAAGTCCTTTTTACTTTGCTTTGGTATGACTCTTGTAACAGGATAAATGTCATCACACCATTATGCTTCTAATGGCAATTTTGCTATAGTTTTTAAGACTGTTACATCTCTCACTCCATTTTCAAAATAGTGCTCAAACCAAAAGCAGTATGTACTCATGGAACCTTCAGTAATGATTTTTACAGGAGATGACATTTTACTTTTGAAGGTACACATAAATGCACTTTAGGCCCAGGGGTAAAATGTAATATGGAATGACTTCCTTTTGGTGGGTGTGAAGGGGTAGGGAGGCACTAAAAAAATTAGCTAGAGAATTAGAGTTTATTAGTTGGTACTGAGGAAAGAATAAAGTAATCTAAAAGTTCATATATATATATATATATATTATATATATATATGAAAGATTTCATATATATATGAAAAAAGTTCATATATACATGAAAGATTTATTTATTTTGGGGGGGCAGAGGGAGAGGGAAAGAATCCTCAAGCAGACAGGTGCCTAACCAACGGAGCCACTGAGGCACCCCAGTAATCTTAAAGCTTCTTAAAGAGGAGATAAAAATGACCCACTATAAAATGGAACTTATAGGTCCTGAATGACTAAATCAAAATAGCAAGAGCAAAAATTTTACAGCAGTCAGAGCAAAGAAATGGAATGGAGAGCAAAGCAGCTAAGGTGACATAGAAGAAGTTGGGGAATACAGATCTCTATTTCTGAGTTTAGTTATGACAAACATTTTCCAAGTTTGATTTAAGCATAACATTAAGTATTATAGTTAGACCCTTGTTAAATATTAGGATTTAAATGTTTTCAAAAGCTGCTGAAAACTAGTCAATAAAGTATTTTAAGATGAGACAATAAGCTCAGACAGTCTCTGAAATAAGTTATTAGAAACTAACAAAAAGATATGTAACGTCCCTGACACAGGTTAAAGATGCCAGTGAAAGTATGTAAGGTAGCCAAGCTATTGAGATGAAGAGTGCAGTGCTGGAGGTGGTCATGGAAACAAGGAATGTTCAAAATCAAGCTTTTCAATAAAGGATGAAAATAAAGTTTACAGTAGCACACAGTGAAACAAGAGAAAGAGAGATAATACAAGACATAAATACATTAATGTCATACTGTCAACTGACATATGGAAAGACTACTTTTTATTCTGAAGTTATCTTTCCTACTTTACCCTTTTTTAAAAAAATGTATTTAACAGACAGAGATCATAGGCAGAGAGGCAGGCAGAGAGAGAAGGGGAAGCAGGCTCCCCGCTGTGCGGGCTCGATCCCAGGACCCTGGGATCATGACCCAAGCCTACCCACTGAGCCACCCAGGTGCCCCCTACTTTACCTTTTTAAGTGTTAAAATGTCCCCTCTTAGCAGCATAAAAAGCTAATCCAACAGTAAAATTTAACTTGGTAAAATTCACTTAAAAAACAAAATCACTTTTGGTGAAACACTGGTATTTAACTCGCTGGCATTTCCAATACAAAAACGAAGATATGGCTTTATTTTGGCCAAATGCTTAGTTATATTTTTTTAAATGATTTTATTTTATTGTTTTAAAGATTTTTTTTAATTCATTTATTTGACAGACAGAGATCACAAGTAGGCAAAGAGGCAGGCAGAGAGAGAGGAGGAAGCAGGCTCCCTGCCAAGCAGAGAGCCCAATACGGAACTCGATCCCAGGACCCTGAGATCATGACCTGAGCTGAAGGCAAGAGGCTTAACCCACTGAGCCACCCAGGTGCCAGTGCTTAGTTATATTTTTGAAAATTTCAGAGAAAGTTGTCAGTTTCTTCCAAATTAAATCAATTAATTTAGTAAATAACTTTGGAACAGAGGTTATCCTCTAACTTAACAAAAAATCAAATCCTAACATCTAAAGGAACTTGTAGTAAAAGAAAAAACCTTCTGGAAGGCAATACTCTACCTTTACTATACTTTATCTGGATACAGTATACTGAGAAAAGAAATTTCACTAATTTTCTTTTTCATCAGGAAATAGATGGTTTGGGAAAAAAAGAAAGGAAAATTCCCATAAGTGAAATGACAACAACAATTCATTTGGAACAACTGAGTGCAGTCATTCCACATATATTTTTCCATGGGAGATAATAATGTAAAGAAATGGATACCAGATGCATTTTCTTTAAGTCTTTGCTCTACTAATCATAATAAATGATGAAATATGATTTCACTGACTTATAAGCTAACAGCCAGATCCTTAGGGAATTTGATAACTGTGCAAAGAATTTCTGGTGTTCAATTAGCATCAATTCCACAAAAGACGAAGGCAGCTCTGAAGCTCCTCAGGCATGTGTTAACCACATACTACCCTGTGATAAGATTTATATTGTCTTTATATGTCAAAACAAAGGTCAGAAACTACTTAAATGAGAGTGATGAATAGGAGTTGGCTATATTTTAAGAATCCTCTTTTGATTTCAACTGAAGAAGGGTTAAAGAAAGTTACTAAGCTAATAACCATTTCAAATAAGTAAACCTTTACACATTCTTAATATTAAATTGTAATCCTGCAAATACTGAAAGTCTTACTTCTTCCTTACCAGTATGGATGCCTTTTATTTCTTTTTGTTGTCTGATGGCTAGGACTTCCAGTACTATGTTGAATAAAAGTAGTGAGACTAGACATCCTTGTCTTATTCCTGACTTTAGAGGAAAAACTTTCACTATTTGAAGATGACATGATACTATCTATAGAAAACCTTAAAAACTACACACACACACACACACCCCTACTAGAACTAATAAATGAAATCAGTAAGGTTGCAGGAGAAAATCAATATATAGAAATCCATTGTATTTCTATACACTAATAATGAAGCATCAGAAAAAGAAATTAAGAAAACAATCCCAAAAATAATAAAATACCAAGAA
Organism: Mellivora capensis; assembly: GCA_004024625.1. Classification (NCBI taxonomy): domain Eukaryota; kingdom Metazoa; phylum Chordata; class Mammalia; order Carnivora; family Mustelidae; genus Mellivora; species Mellivora capensis. The sequence goes on from PISX010000668.1 coordinate 126,372, forward strand.
ATAAACTTAACCAAAGAGGTGAAAGACCTGTACTCTGAAAACTACTAAAAAGAAAAGAAAGAAAAACAAACTAAAGATGACACAAAGAAATGGAAAGACATTCTATGCTCATGGATTAGAAGAACTATTATTGGAAATATTATTAAAATGTCTATCTTGGGAACGCCTGGGTGGCTCAGATGGTTAAGCATCTGTTTTTGGCTCAGCTCAGGATCCCAAGGCCCTGTGAAGTCCACACCTGGCTCCTTGCTCAGCGGAAGTCTGCTTCTCCCTCTGCCTGCCACTCCCACTACTTGTGGGAACCTATCCTCTCCCTCTCTGACAAATAAATAAATAAAATCCTAAGAGGGAAAAAAAAAGTCTATACTACCCCAAACAATCTACAGATATAATGCAAACCCTGCCAAAATACCAAAAACGTTTTTCACAGGGCTAGAACAAACAATCCTAAAATTTGTATGAAACCACAAAAGACTCCAAATGACAAAGGAATCTTGAAAAAAAAAACAAAAACAAAATTGGAGGTATCACAATTCCAGATTTCAAGTTATATTACAAAGTTGCAATAACCAAAAGAGTATGGTACTAGCACAAACACAACACATAGATCAATGGAACAGAATAGAAAGCCTGGAAATAAACCCATCATTACATGGTCAATTAATCCTCGACAAAATATGCAATGGGAAAAAGACACTCTCTTCAATAAATGGGTGTTGGGAAAACTGGGAGGCTACATGCAAAAGAATGAAACTGGACTGCTTTTTATACTACACACACAAAAAACCCTCAAAATGAATTAAGGGCCTAAAGGTGAGACCTAAAAACAAAAACCACAGAAGAGAGCACAGACAGTAATTTCTTTCACATTGGTCATAGCAACATCTTTCTTCATATGTCTCTTAAGGCAAGTGAAACAAATGTAAAAATAAACTACTGAAACTACACAAAGTAACAAAGCTTCTATACAGCAAAGAAAACAACTAAGGATAACTTACCTAATGGGAGAAGGTATTTGCAAAAGACATAACCAATAAAGGGTTGGTATCCAAAATACATAAAGAACTTATACAACTTGGGATGCGAGAGTGAGAGTGGCTCAGTCAGTTGAACTTCTGATTCTTGGTTTCAGCTCAGGTCACGATCTCACGGTCATGGGATCAAGCCCCTTGTCTGGCACCCTGCTCAACAGGAGTCAGCTGGAGATCCTCTACCTCTTCTTCTCCCTCTGCCCTCCCTTGTGTGCGCTCTCGCTCTCAAATAAATAAATTAAAAAAAAAAATTCTACAACTTAACACCTAAAAACCAAATAATCCAATTAAAAATGGGCAAAGGCATGAACAGACATTTCTTCAAAGACATACAGATAGAAGGCTGACAGACATGTGAAAAGATGTTTAACATCACTCATCATCAGGGAAATACAAATCAAAACCACAATGAGATATCACCTCACATCTGTCAGAATGGCTGAACTCAAGGAACTTCGGTGTTAGTGAAGATGAGGATAAAAAGAACTCTTGGGCACTATTGGTGGGGATGCAAACTGGTAAAGCTATTGTGGAAAACAATGGAGGTTCTTCAAAAACTTAAAAATAGAACTACCCTACAATCTAGGAATTGTACCACTAGGCATTACCCAAAGATTATAAAAACACTAATTTGAAGGGATATATGTACCCTTATGTTTACCGCAGCATTATTTACAATATCCAAATTATGGAAGCAACCCAAGTGTTATCAATAGATGAATGCATAAAGAAGATGTGGAATATATACACTATGGAATATTATTCAGCCATAAAAAAGAATGAAATCTTGCCATTTGCAACAATATGGATGGATCTAGACAGTATAACACTAAGTGAAATAAGCCAGTCAGAAAGACAGATACCATGACTTCAATCATATGTGGATTTTAAGCAACAAAACAAAGAAAAAAAAAAGACAAACAAAAAACCAGACTTTCTAAAAAAAATTTTAACTTAAACTCAATTTAGCTAATATGTAAGTTTTGGGGTAAATTTAGCAATTCATCAGTTGCATATAACAACCAGTGCCCTCCTTTATGCCTATTACCCAATTATCCCATCCCCCATGCACCTACCCACCAGCAACCCTTAATAGTGTTCCTATAGTTAAGAGTCTTTTGTGGCGCCTGGATGGCTCAGTCGTCCAGTGTCTACCTTTGGCTCAGGTCATGATCCCAGGGTCCTGGGACTAAGCCCCGAGTTAGGTTTCCCACTCAGCAGAAAACCTGCTTCTCCCCCTGCTTGTGTTCCCTCTCTTGCTGTGTTTCTGTCAAATAGATAAATGAAATCTTTAAAAAAAAAAAAAAAAAAGTGTTTTATGCTGTGTCTACCTCTCTGTTTTTATCTTTTCCTCCCTTCCCCTATGTTCATCTGTTTTGTTTCTTAAATTCCACATAAGTGAAATTATATAGCATTTGTCTTTCTCTGAGTGACTCACTTGCTTAGCAATAACACATTCCAACTCCGATTCATGTCATTGCAAACACAAGAGTTCATTCTTTTTGATGGCTGAGTAATATTCCATTGTATATATATATACATCTTCTTTACCCATTTATCTGTAGATGGACATCTGGCTTCTTTCCATATTTTGGCTATTGTGGACATTGCTACTATAAACACTGTGGTGCACATACCCCTTTGAATTACTATTTTTGTATCTTTTGGATAAATACCAAGTAGTGCAACTGCTCCACTGTAGGGCAGTTTTATTTTTAAATTTTTGAGGAACCTCCATACTGCAAAAACCAGACTCTTGACTATAGAGAACAAACTAATGGTTACCAGGGGGCAGATGGGTAGGGGGATGGGTGAAATAAGTGAATGGTATTAAGACTACACCTATCTTGATGAACACTGAGTAATGAGCACTGAGTAATACACAGAAGTGCTGAATCACTACATTGTACACCTAAAAATATAACACTATATGCTAACCACACTGGAATTAAAAATTAAACTTAAAAAGAAAGAAAAAAAATAAAATGTAATCCTCTTTCTTTGATTCTACAGTTAGGATATAACTTCAGTGTTTTCTTCATAAGGGTATTGTTTTTGAGAAAATTCCCATCAAGAATTACTGGAGCAAAAAAAACCTATACTGAACCTGTCTGTACTGACCTCAGAACTTCATCTAATAAGAGCTTTTAGACTATAATTTACCAAATTTGATAAAAGGAAGTATGTAGGAAGGGTCTGTATAGGAATCAAATCAATTTGAGGAATTTGGCTAATTTTTGTCTAACAGATTTCATCCTAAGATTAAATATTCAAAATAAAGCTATTATTTGTAGTTCTATCCAAAATTTTATTAGAAACTAATTTTGAGCCATACCTTGGAAATATAAATGATACTACAGTTTATATAAGTTTAATTAATCTCTATGGATTTTAAGATTTTATTTATTCATTTGAAAGAGAGAAACAGAGATAGCGACAGAGACAATAAGAAAGAGCAGGAGTAGGGAGGAGGGGGAGAAGCAGGCTCCCCACTGAGTAGGCTTAATCCCAGGACCCTGAGATCATGACCTGAACTGAAGGCAGAAGGCAGATGCTTAACTGACTGAGTCACCCACACACCCCTCTATGTAGATTTCAAGGGTGTTTAAGATAAACAAAACTTTTTGAATATTTGTTTACAAATACATTAGAATTTATACCCCTGAAAAATGTCAAAATAAATAAATAAGGAAATGGTTACATATACAAATATTTGATAGACTACACCCTGAAAAACACTACCTAATGTTATTTTAAAGGTAATTAATATAAATTTTAAAAAGTAAAATAAAAACTTTCTGAGGAAACTCCTTTTTAAAAAAAATCTCAAAAGATTTTTGAGTTTAAAATACTATTTAAAAGTGGCTATCATTAGGGGCACCTGGGTGGCTCAGTTGTTAAGCGTCTGCCTTTGGCTCAGGTCATGAACCCAGGTCCTGGGATCTCGTACTGCATGGGGCTCCCTGCTCAGCGGGAAGCCTGTTTCTCCCTCTCACACTCCCCATTTGTGCTCTCACTCTTGTTGTCTCTCTCTGTCAAATAAATAAAATCTTTTTTAAAAAAGGATCATTTAAATTAAAATAGCAAAAGAAAAATCTCAAAACCATGTAAGTTGTCCAAAAGATAGCACTCTATAACCAAGCAAATCACTAAACTTTCCTCAAATTCAGTTTATATTTACTATACAGTTTTGAAGGTAATACATAAATATGGGTTGTATGAGAAACAGTCAATACAAAAGCAGTAAGCCACTTCCTGGCACTAATAATTTTTCCTACACTTTAATAAGCAGAATTATGGCAACAATGGCCAATACCCATATGTTTTAAGACTATTAACACTATTTCTTGAGGTGAACTACAAAATGTGACAGACATTTAATGCTCACCAAATACCTTGTGCTCTCCACATATCCCAGACCCTTACCAACAAGGGCAGAGCCCACGTAACTGGTTCTGGCTAATACACCATGAGTAGAAATGACAGCCAAAATATTGAAGAGCCAATGGGAGAACCCTCCAGCTCTTTCTTTCCCTGTGGTTGTCACTGCAGGGTCTAATGTTCCAGATGTGCCATTACACATTGTCAGAAACTCCATCAGTCTGGCTTCTTGAGCTACTGGGTGGAGCAGGTTTCTTCCTGCTGATAAATTGTGTTGGCTAAGTAATATGAGCAAAAATAAACTTTGGTTGTGGACTGTAGTATAAACCTATGCTATTCTGACTATTACAAGATTTGTTAATAATAGATCATAATAATCTGGTCCACTTATTTAGTAGGCCTGGCTTCAAATAACCCCAGATAAGCCAGTTGCTTTAATGTCCTAACTATTTCCCATAATCAACGGATCAAAAACAAACATATAATATATACCATCTTTTCCAACTTCTAATATGCAACCATACTAAAAAAGTACATTAAGAACATTAGACACTTATAAAAATAATTTTCACATAATTGAAAAACTGTAATACAAACTCACATTTGTTTTATACCTTGTGTTTGTTTTATCCCTTTCTCTCTTTACATATACTCATTTTTTGTGTGCTAAACCACTTGAATTAATTACATTTTAACACACACCCTAAGAAAAGGGACATTCTCCTCCACAATAATAAACTGTCACACTTAAATCTGACTTGGATAGAATTATCTAATATACAGGCCATATGCAATTATCACAGTAATATCCTCAAAAGGGGCAATACAGGATCACTCAATCAACTGATCAAGGATCACACCGTATTTGATTATCATATTTCTTTTAGAATAGTTCCCCAACCTATGTTTTCCTTTTCATTTTATTTTTTATTTTTAAATTTTATTTAAAGACAGAAAGAGAGTGCATATGCAAAGCAGGGAGAGGCAGAGAGAGAAAGAATCTCAAGCAGGCTCCATACCCAGCATGCATGGAACTGGACACCAAGCTCACAATCCTGAGAATGGAGACAAAATCAAGAGTTGGATGCTTAACTGACTGAGCCAACCAGGTGCCCCCCATATGTATATTTTTAATCTTTCAGGGCACTGGTATTTTGAAGAGTTACTGTCAATTGTTTTGCAGAATATTCCTCACTTTTAATTGTTTTTATTGTTTCCCTCATGATTAGATTCTGATTAAAAGAAATTGTGTTTTTAATAATTAAAAAAATTATAGAAAGTAAACCACAACAAATATTGGCTAGTGGGGACATCATTAGAAATCTTGTGAGGAAGACATACTCTTCAGGGCAAACATTAAACCACTCTTAGAACCTGCATACTGAGAACTCTCAGTCCTGACCTCTCCCTAAACCTGAAGCTTATATCCTCAACTGACTGCTGGACATCTTCAACTGGCTATCCTACAGACAATTCAAATTGAAGACATTCAAAACTCACCTCAGCCACAAAACTTAATGCTACTTTCCTTCCTCCCATATTCTTTTTCTAAATTAAGTATCAGCACTTCAACCAATCTCTGAAGCCTAGTCAAAACATTTCCCTCTGCCTTATCCCATATGAAATAAGACACCAAAAAGACCTATGAATTTAATCTGTACTTCTTAGAACCATTTTCTTCTATCCTACTACACTGCCTTTGTTCTAGTAAAATCTAGGATTTTTTGTTTGTTTGTTTCCCAGACTCTTGGAATAACCTAACTGGATCCCATCTTCCAGTCTTAGAATGTTTAGATGTACCCTTCTCACTGTACCAGACTAATATTTAAAACACAATTTAATCAAATAGCTCACCTCTTAAAATCTTTCAGTGGCTCCCCTCTCAGGAAGAGAATTAAGTTCAAACTCAACACAGCTGCTACAAGGCTTTATAAAACTGATTGGTCATCTATATCTCCAGTTACTTCTTGACATACTCTTAGTGTTTTTATTCAGTAACACTGGTTTCCTAACTGTTGTCAATGGATAACATTTTTATAATTTTTGCCAATTTTCCTCTGGAGTAAAAGATATTTCATGGGGGTTGAGGAACAATAACATTTAAAGTTCATTAACTTTTTCCTATGTAAATTTCACAAAAATAGTTTGATCAGGAAATATTTGCTTTGCCTCTATACTAGGGTGTTGCATAAAGTACTATGAGAGATACAAGAAAAGTCAGGCATGTACCCTGTTCTAGAAAGTTTCCAGTATAGAATACAGATTTTTCTTAAAAAGATACATATATAATTACAGGTAAATAGAAAAGCACAAAGGTCATAAACAAGATCCAAGTAAGTTCAAAGAAAGGAGATATTATTTGACAAGAAAAGGATAGAAGGAAATCAGGGAAGATTTCCTAGAGGAGGTGGCAGCTGGTGCCTTGAAGATTTTGATAGGTTTGGGTATGAGTGTGAACAAAATAATCATAGCTACTGCCAACTTACTTTCTGTAAGGCAACTATTCTAAATTAGTTTTCTGCCCCTATACACATAAGGAATATGACACGTTCCTGTAGTAGTAAAGGCACATTAAAACTGATTCTTGGGGCGCCTGGCTGGCTCAGTCAGTAGAGTATGTGGCTCTTAATCTTGGGGTTTTAAGTTTGAGCCCTGAGTTGGGTGTAGAGAGCACTTATGATGAAATCTTAAGAAAATAACTGATTCTCAAAGGGAGAGCAGTAATAAGTGGATGGGTTCTCAGAATCTCATGGATATCCTCTGGGAATAAGCTCTCATGGTGCTTTGGCCTCCAACCTACTTCCTGTAAATGGGGGAATCTCTGCTCTTAAGAGGACACCTGACCAAATTCTAGCAAGTTTCTCCAGATTCCTATAGTCTTCATACATTGCTAGTCTAGATATAAATCAAAATAACAAAATCTTTTTCCTCCTCATTCAGCGAAGAACTTCTTAAAGGGAAGATGAATGACAACAAAAGAATAAACAAACCAAGAATTTACAGATATTAAAAGAGCAGACATGTTTATTCATTATAGAATTCCTATCCTAAAACACAACTCACCACACAAGTTCGTCCCATAAATCCATTTTAAATAATGGCTATAATAACATCCTCCCTCCTGGAAGAGTTGAGTCAGTGTACAACTTATATAACTTTTCAGGGCTAGCCAAAGTACTAAAATGCAGCAGTAATAGCTCCTGTATTTCCCTTTTCTTTTAAAAAAGTTGAAATAAAAGTTTATTTCTTTACAGAGTGAAGAGCACAAAGTGCAAATTATTGGAGTATACTGTCTACAGCTGGAAATTTATAAACACAAAACTCCTTCTGTGAGCGTATTTAAGATAACAGCACTAATACTTATCATATGCTCAGAAGACATTGTTTAGCATGGAAATGGAACGGGCTGAAGCTGACAAAAGGAGACCAGTTTCATAGGGTACTGTAATAATCTGAGCCTAAAGTAATGAGGATATGAACTATGGTAAAAGTGTAAGAACAACAAAGGTATATATGGGAAAGATGTTTTGCAGGTGAGGTCCTACCACTGAAGTGAAAAAAATAAAAACAAAACAAAAAAAAAACAAAACAGGAGAAAAAAGAAACAGTCAAAACATTTGAGACTAGGGTACCCATGAAGATAGTATGGCTTATTGCCCCATTAATTACTAGGTCTTTTTAAAAGTCTTTCTGGGTAGAGATTCAAGAGGCAGGCTTTCTATTAAGCACAACTGGGTTGTCTAGAGGAAGAAATAAAGGTAAATGATGGGGGAACCAACTATGTGCTAGAAGAACAAAGAAAGCATTATTTCTTTCTCAACCTTTGAAAGTCTTGGTTGTACTTTTTAATTTATCCCTTTAAAATATCATGTTCCAGGCCTCACTTACACATACATACAAGCATGTACACACATATTTTTATTGCCAAACTGGGATCATACTAATCATACTATTCTAAATTGCTTTTTTTCCTTAATGATATATTGTTTGTTAACAATTTACCCAGTAAACAAAGTCCTTTCTTTTTAAAAATAGATTTATGGTATGCATCATTAACTATTTAACCATCATTTATAACCACTTAGGTGGATGGGGTTTTTGTTTTTGGTTGTTTGTTTTACTCTTGGCTACTCCCAGTAACGCTGCAAATATACATCCTAAAAGATGAATCTGTATGCCCTCCAAGATTTCTATTGGCTAGATTCCTTGAAGTGGGGTTAATGAGGAATAGGCATGAGCATTTTAAATCCTGATTGACACAGTAGTGCAAAATTACCCTTCAAAAAGGTTTCCTGCATTTATAAGCCATCAATTGTTGGAATGAAAAAGACCCAAATCCTTCCCATTTGTTTCCCTAATAACATCAAACCCTAATCCTCTTCACTCATGTCCAGTGTGAAGTTTCAATCTAAACACTACAACATGAAATTAACCTATTTTAAAAAGAGCTAACTGGCATTCCTCTAGAGTAGACCAACAAATTCTCAATTCGGTGGTACTCACTCATCAACTGCAGAAAACTTTGACAGCATTTTTGTATTCATAATACCTGAGAGACCTAACTGGCAGTAGTAGTGAGTGGGACACGCAGAAGTGAAAGGGACACTTAACCATATTCCAGCACAATGAATGTTTTGCCCAAAATGCCAACAGCACTCACCCACCTCTGGTTGGGAAACTAGACAATTGGGGTATGCTGCTCAGTTTTGCCTGTAAAAGTCTGGAAAGACGGTCAACAAGGCTGATGTAGGAACATGGTAACAATTTCAAGACGGGACACACATAAAGTAATAGTTCTGTGAAGTATTTAGAATATTACAAATTTATTTTCCTTTAACTCATTTCTTAGGTAAAACTTCAGGTTTCTTAAGAGCATGTAGAATCTGACTGATTACTTCTGAAATTCGGTACTAAAACTGTTTAATATTGTGGTTTACTGGTATACATTGTTTCTTTTTAGCTCTCTGAGATTAAATATACAGGCCTGGCAATTGCTGTGCTATTTTGGATGCAACCTTGGATATACTGAAAAGAGGAAACTGGAAATAGAATTTACAGATTATTTATTAGAAGATGTCTGAAGTTCCTCAGTTATTTCTAAAGTAGTATCTTTAATACCATTTTCTTAAAATCATAATTTCTTTGTGGTTGTAATTCCATGTTCCCTACACAGTACCTGGACAATAACTAACTATACAACATACAAGATCAGGTCAATAAATTCTGAACACAAGGTTGGCTTAAAACTAGGAAATTTTAAAAACAAATCTCAATGAAGACTGGTTTCTGACTTAAGAATCTTCTACAGGACATGATCTGAAAAGGGCCAAAAACATGAAAATGAATAAAGCCTAAACATCCATAATATATAAAATATGGTTTGTTCTCCCCAGAGTCAGAGAGCTATCATATGTAAAGTTAACTCAGACATACTGGATTTTTTTTTCATTGAAAAGACAGTTTGCAAAATTAAAGAACTTCTAAGCAAATACTTACAGCATTCTGTGATCTCATCTCTTTACACTCAAATAAGGACTTTTATTTTATTGTCTTTTAGCATGTACACATCCTACATACTGGCAGTTGGAGGGTGTATAATAATTTTGTATTCTACTACCATTATATTAAATATAATCTTTCTTTATGTTAACCATACTGCCTTTCAAAAGGTTGTATAATGCCACCAGAATTGAATGAATATATGGGTTTTGCTGTGCCATGTCAGCACTGGGTATTAGCTCTAAAGCACGTCTTTTTGGGGAAGGTAGGTACCTATCTGGCCACATGGAAAGATGTCTTATCAAACTTTTAGATTTTTTTAAGTATTTTCCCACTGTTCATTTATAATTCTCACTTTCAATTGTGTGAATTGTTCTTTGCTCATCTTTTTACTAAAATCTTGATTTTCATATGATTTGTCAAGCATTTATTTTAGTTTTTACCTTTCAGGCCTGCCTTCAGAGGCATTTTTGAGAAGTCTAAGGCTTTTTTCCTTTTTATTCTAAATGTAATATATGCACATTACAAATATTTTTAGGATACAGATAAAAGCAGAAAAATGTCTATAATCCTGTCACTCTAATGCAACTACTGTATGTTTTAGCATATTTTCTTCTGGTCTTTTCTGAGCAAATGCATCTTAGTTCTAGTCCTATTGCTCCCACAATATTTCATTTTCTTTACTTAAGTAAGGTGGTATGATGGATATGATAAAACACTTCTTAAAGTTTTAACTTTCACTTGGAGTCTTACGAAAAACTATATTACTTTAATTACTGATGGGTACATAATTTTATTTCTTTTATCGCTTACAGGAATCTTCCATAAAGAACACATATTACACACTCTTGCAGGGGTGTTGAGAGGGTTAAATGAGAAAAAGTATGTAAGACTCACCTAACACAGAGTATCCAGCAATTATGAGACCAAGAACAGAATAAAGTTTTGGGTTTTTTTTTTGACTAAAGACATCACGACAACTAAAATCTATCTAGGCAAATAGCATACTAAGTATTCTAGAATCTTGCTACTCTAAAGCTTGGAAAACAGACCAGGAGTATCATACAACCTGGGAGTTTATTAGAAATGCAGACTCTCAGACCCTATTCTAGATATAGTGAATCACAATCTGCATTAAAAAAGATGCTCAGTGAACACTTCACAGCAGTGCTCCTTAAACTTGACTACATACTGGAATCACCTGGAAAACTTTACTTGTGTTTTGGGTGCCATCCATGGAAATAGTGAACTCAGTGTCAAGAATAAGAGCTAGGAATCAAGATTTTTTTTTTATTTTTTTTTATTTATTTGTTAGAGAGAGAGGGAGAGAGAGAGAGTGAGCACAGGCAGAAAGAGTGGCAGGCAGAGGCAGAGGGAGAAGCAGGCTCCCCGCCAAGCAAGGAGCCCGACGTGGGACTCGATCCCAGGACGCTGGGATCATGACCTGAGCCGAAGGCAGCCGCTTAACCAACTGAGCCACCCAGGCGTCTCAGGAATCAAGATTTTAACAGTCATCCTCCAGATGATTTTAATATGCAGCAAGTTTTAAAACTGCTGTTTCAGAATGCAAACACCTAAAGTGACAAAATAAAATATGTGAAATCCACATCTTACCTGTCACTACCTGTGCAAAGAAATATACCACAGCATTTTAAGCACTACTTTGAAACTCATTCATATTTCTTGTGGATCAATTTTCCCACACCACAATCGTGCTTATTAAGAAGCTATCATTTCCTCAGAGAACATAAAGGTTAAACTTCTAGAAAATATTCAAAATCTAGTACTTTTGAAATTTGTGCCCTTTTCTCCAACAAACAGACTTAGAAATCATTAAGTATTAATTATACTTCCTACTGAAGACTTAATGAGAACACTGACATTTTGACAAAATAAAAGCTCGGGATGCAACAAAAAGTCAATTGTTTTATTTGACTGATATAGGTGGCTACTTTTAAGGAAAATTATTAGGTGGAGAAGAAAGTCATAGATTGTAATCAAATTTTCAGCTCATTTCCTTCTGAAAATCACCAATTTTAAGCTATCAACAAGTAAAACAAAATCTGTTCAGGTAACAAATTTTTTTTAAGAAAGGAGAAAACTAGGCCTGAGATTATATTAAAAGAAAGACTAAACTCGGAGGGCTTTAGCTTCAGCTTCTAAGATCATCTTTTTTTTTTTTTTTTAAAGATTTCATTTATTTTCCTGAGAGAGAGAGCACAACTGGGGGAAGGAGCAGAGGGAGAGGGACAGGCCGACTAAGCACTGAACGCAGAGTCCAACCCAGGGCTGGATCTGACGACCCTGAAATCACAACTTGAGCTGAAATCAAGAGCTGGACACTTAACAGACTGAACCACCAAAGATCATTTTAAGACCACTGATCAATCTATATCGCTGTGTAGTATGTACTGGGCATCCTTTTGTGCTGTGAGCCAGAGTGGAGACCTTAAAGTCTTAAGCCCTGAATCACTTTACTAGTATAGAAAGATTTCCCACTGAAGCAGAACCTGGAGCTGAATGGAGCAGCATCAGGTAGAACCTTGGTTCTTTAATATCTCATTTTGCCAAAGAAATCATTTACTGGATAACTTAAGTTAGTGGCGATGGAATCACAGCAAACAGTACACCGAAGACTTCAGAACACCAGAGAAGTTCAGAAGTTCAGTCTTCAGAAGACTAATTATTTTCATTGATTTACTCAAAGGGCACAGGAAGAAATAATTTTTTTAAAAGCCATTGCATTAGTAGTTTGACAGAAAAAACAGTCATTCTTAAAGAAAAGACTAATAAAAGCAACACAATGATTTTAACAAGATGAAGGAGTATGTAAGCAGGTCACACTCTTATTCAAATTAATCTTACAACAAAGAGTCCCAAAATATATTATTAGCATCATGGTCACTATTCAAAATTGTTTTGGGAGGTCTAAAAATTCGCAATTTCTTTATACTTTATATATATATATTATTCATTACATATTATATATTATATTATTAGTATATTTTTAATTTGGAGAGACAGGTTGAAAATAGGATTTATTTAAGGTTTGGTTTGTTTCACTGACTTATTTATCACAATAGATTGTATAGTGATGTTTTAGCTACTATATATTTATATTTATATTTATGTATTTTAACATACAGTAGGCATGTCTGTTTTTCCCTCCTCCTTAACTCCTATTTTTCATAAATTTCTTATTTATTTTCTGAATAAATTACAGAAACATTATTTCAAGTTTCAAAATTGAAATTTTGATTAACATATACTAAACCAATAAATAATTTAGGAATGGACATCTTCAAAATATTTTCTCTATTTGCTGTTCTAAAAGTTTTGAAGTTTTTTTTATATGTCATATTCATTCTTCATTAAGATTGATTCAGGAGACAAAAGTGGGTGGCTCAGTTGATTAAATGTCTGCCTTGGGCTTAGGTCATGATCCCAGGGTGCTGGAAATGAGCCCCATGTCAGGCTCCCTGCTCAGTGGAGAGTCTGCTTCTCCTTCTCCCTCTACCTTTCCCCCCTCTCATGCTTGCTCTCTCAAATAAATAAAACAAAAAAACAAAATACAAAACAAAACAAAACAAAACAAAAACAACTGACTCAAGAAAGGGGCACCTCTGGGTTAAACGTTTGGGCTCAGCGGGTTAAAACATATGACTCTTGATTTCAGCTGTCCTAATCTCAGGGCCATGAGATCTGAGTCCCGCAATGGGCTCCGAGCAGCATGGAGCCTGCTTGAGATTCTCTCTCTCTCCCTCTGCACCACCATGGGGCAGGGCAGGGGCAGAGGGGAGGAGACAGATTCAAGACAGAGAAAAGCACAGGGGAACTGCCCTTTATTAACATGAAAAACTAAATTTAAAGAAGTCATTCCATATTCAGTCCAATCCTGACCTTACAAGCAAATTGTCGGTTTTTCGGTTCAATCTCCCACTATTAAGTGCTAAATTTTCAAATAGTATCCTCCATTAGTGGATCTCCCTCAAACAGGAAAAGACTTCCACATCAGAACCAACATACAAGCAAGAAATACGTAGCAAGAGGTGACCTTATCCCATGAAGACACACTTTGTAGTAAAACTGTCTCTTCATAGTTATTCAAATTTACACTTTGAATACCTTTTCCAACTAAGTCCTGAGAAACTACGTACTTCTATTCTTGACTAATAATTTTTACACAACTTAACCCTTTAAGTATTAAATGTAAAAAAAAACAAAAAACAAAACAAAACCCACAAAACCCAACTTGTATCCTGCTCTTACTTTTGCTGAACTTTTTTACTTTTGCAATACTCAAATCCTTATTCAAATTCCAGTGTGTGGTAATTGCAGCCCTCACTGATAACCTGACTAAAGGAAGACTGTAGCCTTAAGAGACAAGAGTTTAGCGGGCACCCAGCTATGCTGCACCCAGATTCCTGGCCCACAAGAACAGTAAGATAATAAATGTTTACTGTTCTAAGCTGCTGCATTTTGGGGTAAGCTGTTATATAACAAAGATAACATAGTATTTGAAAAAAGATTCTTAAGAATCATTTAATTTACAGTATACTAAAATTTTAACAAATTCCTTTTGCAGAAACTAACATATGTACTATCCTATGTATAAGCACATCTATTCCTATCACCTCTACCGTACCTCATGAGCAATCCTATACAGTATGTGGTATATATAAGAGCACATACAATTCTGACTTTTACTCTGTATTTAAGGATCCTACAATTTTGTTTTGAAAGTTAATTTTTTTTAGTAATCTCTACACCCAATGTGGGGCTCAAACTTTTGACCGCAAGATGAAGAGTCATATGCTCTTTCAACTGAGCCAGACAGGCGCCCTAGAATCCTAGAATTTAATCTAATATGCTTCTTTCTATACTCAAATTCTTAAATAATAGGTTCATTCTTAGACATTTGGCTTATCTATGACCACATCTTTTATTAAGCTTTTTTTTCCTTTCTTAAAAATTTTTTCCCCAAAGGATAAGGATGTCAGAGAACTCCACAGAAAACCCTACTAGCAAATATGAGATGCTACAGGATCTCAATTTTTTAAAAATTTTATTTATTTATTTATTAGAGAGAGAGAGAGAGAGAGTCCAAGTAGGGGGGAATGGGAGAGGGAGAAGCAGGCCTTCTGCTGAGCAAGGAGCTGGACCTGGGGTGCGATCTCAGGACCTGGGATGGGATCATAACCTGAGCCAAAGGCAGATGCTTAATGACTGAGCCACCTAGGCATCCTGGATCTCCTCAATTATTAATATTTCTGAAAGACAGCGGCCTAGAGGAATGATCTTTCATAATCTAAGGAGTATCCTAAAATCACAAAGCAAATGACTGTAAATCAGAGGACAACACTGAAATAGAATGCCTCGACACTCACCTAAAAGTCTATTTTTAGCTTGTTTGTATGAATTCATTCAGTCCAACATTTAGTGAGTACTTAAAGTGCCAAAAACTGGATTTAATGTTGCATTTGAGATGAGTAAGACACATTCCACCACCACCCCCTCTCCTGACCTATCAAGGATTCCCAGACTAGGGAAAGAAGATAATTATAATATGATATAGTAGGCATTACAATAAACTTTAAAGGAAAAAAAAGTGGGAGGGTAGAAAAGAGAACAAACCCTGTCTAATAAAAGAGACAAGAAGGAATCACAATAAAGATGAAATTATGCTGGAACTTGAAAAATGAATAGTAACTTGCCAGGTACCATGCCAGAGATAGTAAAAATGGCAGTCCAAGGAAAAATAAGAAGTCATGCAATGCAAATGAGATTAGTATGGATTCTCCAAGAGGTTCATGGCTAAGACTAATGAATCAGCCTCTCCAACCTCATTTGTTCATTTTAAAAAACTAAGCATATACCATATGCCTGGCACTTTTGCAGTATTCAAATCCTTTATTAAATAGCAGAAATAAATATTAATTAATTAATATATTAAATTCCTCACCTCAGGGAGCTTATAGTCTAATTGAAATTAGGGGAAACACACATTCATTTTAATTATGCCAACTCTGAACTGCTTATGGGACTTCCCTAGATTAGCTTATGGGTGAGTCACATTGTTTGTAAGCTTCAGTTTCCTACTTTGTAGAGTGGGGATAATATTATATGTAGACCTTAAAGGACGTGGTGGGGATTAAATAACACCAACTGAAATATTCAAAGCACTGGGCTCAATAAATATTAGGTGTTGCCATTACTATCATCATCATCATCACTGCTAAGAATAAGGCAATTAGAGGTTTTAGTGAAGAATTCTTGTTTTCTAAACCATAAAGGACTCCTTTCTCCTTTCTGTTTAGCTCCTTTTAGATTCTATAAACACAGTATAAATGATTTTATTATCAAGGAGGGCATCAAGTACCTTAGTCTGCCATAATGACCTCCCCCAAAAAGGATACTGAACATGTGATCTATAAGCAGCAGGTCTCTGATGATACAATCTAGGATTGATCTGGAGTACTAGCAGGATTTTAAACTCTGTGCTGTATATGTGTATATTCAGTAACGCAGGCAAAAAGCCTTAATTCACTTTGGTCCTAAAATATGAAAATAAGAACTAAAAACAATAAGCTGATATACATGGGAAGGGATGTCTGAAGGGCATGAAGAAAGAGATTTGCAGTTACTATTGTAAGAAGAAAGGAAAAAAGAGGTGGTCTGAAATGAATAAACAAATGATCATAGAAAGGGTGACTGAGGTTTAAAATTGAAAAAGGTCACAAAACTAGGAGCTAACCATGTCTCTGACCCAAGACATCAGAAGCAATCCTTTGGAAATAGTCTATTAGTGGTTCTTTTAAACCTAATTAAAAGTTTATTTTAAAAGGGCAAAACACCATCCAAAGTTTTAGATAATTTTTTTAAAAACTGAATTTCCTTCTATAAAATCCTACTGTTCAAAGTTGATCTGATACAAACTTGATACAAAAGGTTTGCATTGAATACAAGACTCCCCAAGAAAGGTGTAACACACATAAAAAAAATGATATAAAACTTCCATATAGGTTCAATCAAAAAGAAATACAATGAACATTCATTTTTAAGTACTCATAAGGCAATCACATTACACCTGTTATTCTTCTATGTTGATAAGATCGAGGATAAAACAGAAATCTTCAACACAGAGAAAACAATTCGAGTTAATTTACCCTTCTCTTCTCAACTTTTGCCCACCCTCTCTTTAAGGTATAACTTTTTTTTTTTTTAAGATTTTTAAAATTAATTTAGAGAGAGAGAGCGTGCGTGCGAGCATGAGCAGGGGGAACTGCAGAGAGAGAGAGGGACAGAGAAGAATATCAAGCAGACTCCATGGCTGGGGCTGGGGGTGGGGGGTGCGGGGGGCAGGGGGAGGGCAGCGCAGAGCTTCACTCGGGTGCTCGAGCTCATGACCTGAGCCAAAATCAAGAGTCCCATGGTTAACCAAGTGAGCCAACCAGGTGCCCTTAAGCTGTAACTTCTTGTCCTAAAATTATTCAAGGAGCTCTCCCAGGACTTCCTCTTTTACTGAATCTGTCAATTACCTTCTGGACTCAAAGGCCTACTCCACAAGTTTCAAGAACCACAAGAACTCCACAAGTTTCAAAGCGAGGACACCAAGGAAATTATTGAACCACAACAACTGGCTAATACAACATTAAAAAAATGGGCAAATACTTGATTTGATTTCCAAAAGCAAAGACAAGATTTTCTGAAGTAAAATAAAAATTCACTTTTAAAATTGGGTAATAGTTACTTATAGTTTAAGGATCAGTTAGTATTATGCATAATATTATTCACCTGGGTGTAAGCTCCTCAAAGGGAGTAGACAAGCAGTATTAGTACAGCAATTAAGAGTTCAAGCCTAGGTCTTAGAATCACAAAATTTGCCTTCTTCCTATTTCAAGCTGTGTAACTTTGACTTCCTAAGCTTCAATTTCCTCACCTATGAAAAGCAAATAAAATCTATCCCAAGATTTTTTTTCTGGGAGTATTAAATACGATAATATATAGAAAGCGCTTCAGAATGTTTATTTTAAAAAATAGAAAGAACTACCCATCTTTATATCTATTAAAACACCTAAAGCTTAGTGATAAGACCAACATTAGTGAGAAAGGGAGCTAAACTTATTAAATAAAGCACACTTTTAAGGTACTTCTGCACTTATTTAATCTTTTTTTGATCAAAAGAACACATCATAAAGTGAACTAGTGTATACCTCTTCATTTTTCTAACTGCTAGTGGGGTTGAACATCTTTTATGTATGTATTTACCATTTAGGTTCAACTCTGACTCAGACTAAAAAACAGAAGTTTGAATTTGAGGAATAATCCATTATCACTGTTTCCTCTTTTGTTTCCAATCAGCAGATATCTATTTAAATCCCAATACTGTATTAACAAAATCAAGTTATTAATCTTGCCTCCCTGCCTCTCTCCCCTTTCCCTAATCACATTACCCTCTTTGCCTAGTCACTCTTTTTTTCCTGTACAACTTAAACTTTCCAGACACACTACTGAAAATCACTAGTGGAAGACGAAAACTTTAGAAATTACTGACCAAGAAAATTTATTTTGCATCCATCTATACATATTGCTAAGATAGACATTTATTCTGCAACATACATTTGAGCTGGCCCTTACTACAGGTGAAACAAATTGTTTCAAATACTAGACCACAATTCCTCAATTTTTAATCCTATACCACTAAGTGAAAATTCTGACAAAATATGACCACAAATTTTCCTCTGAGCTATCTAATCTTACTTTTCATATGTGCACAAGTTTTTCCAAGTCACAAAGGCACCAGATTGGACAAACTAAAAATTCTACCTTGTAGCTACTTGTAGCATGTAGTAGTATTTGGAAGGTTGGAGAAGGCAAAATGAGCAATACTGAAGAACAAGCATAAATTCTTAGAAAAAGGAGCATGAATTAGAACTAATAAGGAATTCTTACAGAATGCAAGATCATTATACAAAAAAAATCAATTGTACTGCCATACGCTACCAATAAATAATCTCAAAATGAAATTCCTTCAAAAAATCCATTTATAATAGCATCAAAAAGAAAAAAGTATCTAGGAATAAATTTAACAAAAGTGCAACACTTGTACACTGAAAGCTACAACACATTTTCAGTGAAAGAAATCAAGGCCTAAAAAAATGAGAAAGCACCCCAAACTTTTGGATGGGAAGACTTAATATAATTAAGATGGCAATATAATCTATAGACAGATTAATCCTTTACAAAATTGCAGCTGCCTATTTTTTAAAAAGATTTTATTTATTCATTTGAGACAGAGAGATAGAGCATGAACAGGGGGAGAGGCAGAGGGAGAGGGAGAAGCAGACTCCCCCCTGAGCCGGGAGCCATACGTGGGGCTCGATCCCAGGACCCGGTGATCACGACCTGAGCCGAAGGCAGACACCCAACCATCTGAGCCACCCAGGTGCCCCTTGCAGCTGCCTATTTTGCAGAAATGAACGAGCTGATGCTAAAATTCATATGAAAATGCAAGATATCCAAAAATACAAAAAAAAAATGTGGAAAAGAACAAGAGGATTCATACTTCCTATCTTCAAACCTTACTACAAAGCT
This sequence comes from Mellivora capensis, assembly GCA_004024625.1. Classification (NCBI taxonomy): domain Eukaryota; kingdom Metazoa; phylum Chordata; class Mammalia; order Carnivora; family Mustelidae; genus Mellivora; species Mellivora capensis. Next base: position 145,877 of record PISX010000668.1, read on the forward strand.
AGAGGAACTAAGACACTATGATACTGGCATAAGGTTAGACCCCTTATAGTGGATGGGATGGAATAAAAATGACAGTCCAGAAATAAACTCTTATGTTAAAGGATGCCAAGACTATGTGAAGGGAAAAGAATAGTCTTTTTTCAATAGTGATGGCATAACTGAATAGTCACATGTATAAGAAGGATGTTATACCCCTACCTGATACCACATGCAAAAAATTAACTTGAATGGTCAGAGACTTAAATATAAGAGCTAAAACTAAACATAGATATAAATTTTCATGACCCTGGGTTAGACAGGGTCTTAAACAGGACTTAAATAGGTCTTAAAAATGTCTTAAATAGGACATCAAAAGCACAACCAACCAAAAAACACACACACACACACACACACACACCCCAAAAACCAACAATAACAAAAAACCCCAGATAAATTAGACTTCATCAAAATAAAAAACTTTTGTGATTCCAAGGACACTATCAAGAAAGTGACAAAATAACCCACAAAATGAAAGAAAATATTTATAAATCATATATCTAATAAGGGAATCGGGCCCAGAATATATTAAATGAATGATAAAAACACAGAAAATCCAATTTAAAAATGGGCAAAAGATAAGAAGAAACACTTCTCCAAAGAAGATACAGAAATGACCAATATGCAAATGAAACGATGCTCAATATCATTAGCACATCAAAGCCACCATGAGATACTACTGCACACCCACTAGGAAAGCTCCACTCAAAAACAGAGCAACAAATATTGGTGAGGATGTAGAAAAAATTTGCATCTCAAACCTGAAAAGGGAACTGTTAACATCATGTAGCCTCTTTGGAAAACAGTCTGGCAGTTCTGCAAAGAGTTATAGGGTTAGCACATGCCCTAGAAATTTCACTCCTATATATCTACACAGAGGAAGTGAAAACATATGCCCATACAGAAACTTGTATATAAATGTTTGTTTATAGCAGCATTACTCATAATAACCAAAAGGTAAAAACAACCCAAACGTCCATCAACTAAAAAAGGTTAAGCAAAATGTTGTATATCCAGACAATGGAATATTATTTGATTATAAAAAATGAAGTACTGATACATGCTACAATATAGAAGACCAAGTGAAAGAAGCCAGATACAAACAGGCCAAACTGTGTGATTCCACCGATGCATAAGGAAATCTATAGCAACAGAAGGTAGAATACTGGCAGCCAAAGGCTGGAAAAGGGAAGAACGGAGAGTGACTGCTAATGGGTATGGGGTGTCTTTTTTGGGCGAGGAAATATTCTGGAAACTAGACAGTGATGATGGTTGCACAACTTTATGAACAAACCAAAAACCACTGAATTTTTACCACTGCACAATTTAAAAGAGTGAATTTTATGTTTGTGAGAATGTGAGATATTTTCCAAATCTTTTAAATCTAGTTCAGATGAGCCACATACATTATCAGCAAATACTTGCTAAGGGCTGCCCCAGGCACAACACTTTACCAGGTACCAAAGGCAGATCCTGCCCTAAAAAAATTTACATCTAATTGAGAAGATAATACAAACAATGTAAAATGAAACAAAACAAACTGTAGCTTGATATATAATAAGAAAATGTAAGAAGTCAACATATAACTTTAAATAACTAACTCTGCCACACAAGTATGTATTAGAAAAGAAAGAGATCATATGAATTGGGGGGCAGAGAAAAGGGGGAAAGTATTATAAGCTTGAAGAGAAAAAAAAGCCTAGGTAATTCTGTTATGCTACCTTCCCTCTATCACCACCAAAAAACCTGTAAGATCTCAATAGAAAGAAGGCAGGATTTGGATAGATAGAGAAAAAAGGAGATAAATGTTCTGGTTAAAAGATATAAAGCAAGAAAATACAAAATGAGTTATCAAAATATAGTGGATACATATCTATATATTATACATATATGTATACTGTCATGCATAATAGTATAACACCACCTTTGGAGGCATAATTAACTTTAGATATTAGAGATGAGTTAAATCAAGTTCCTTGTATAGGTAGTTATTATGTGGGATACTTCACTTGATCTGGGGTACACAGCAAAGTTATATTAGGAAGAAGTATTCATATTTCAATACCATATGAACTTGAGCCAATTTGATTACTTTTTCTTTATCAAATATCTTCCTTCCTAATAATTATACATGTCACAAATTAGTTGATTTTCATTTAAGAACATACTTGACATGGATATATTTTTCATCAAATCACAATGAGAAAGGCAGCTGTCAACTAATAAAAGTAACAAGTATTTGCTGAGGACTTAACTATTTCTAAGCATTCTACATGTTACTCTGAAGCAGTATGTATACAACATTTGACTTTTTAGAAAACTTTTTAAACATAAGCCACCTTTAAGAATAGACCAGTCAGTTCATAATTTTTTGCTGTATTTTAAGTACTGTTACAAATATGTATTTTAAAATTTTTACTTCAGCGGCTCCTGGGTGGCTGAGTGCGTTGGGCATCTGACTTCCGCTGGGATCATGATCTCTGGGTCCTGGGATCCTGCACTCAGCAGAGAGTCTGCTCCTCCCTCTACCCCTCCTTCCACTTGTGCTTGCATGTGTGCACGTGCGCTTTCTCGCTCTTTCAAATAAATACAATCTTAAAATTTTTACTTCAATTTCTTAACAATTCTTCTGCCAAATTCATTTATAGTATCTGCTAGCTAACTTCTTTCCTCAATTCTATGTTCTCTCTAGTACCCAGCAACTCCCCTCCATTCTTCAGGATTCAACACATCTCTCCATTCTATTTGTCATTCTAACTTACTAATAATTCCACTCGCCAGTTTCTTGCTCCTTTATGCTTCACAAATAATGCTTTTACAGAAGAGAACAAAAGAGGGATCTTTTAGGCAGCCACGAAAAATTTGGGACGGAGGCTGAAAAAAAATCTTAATACCACATGCCTAGAATTCATTGCTAAGCATACAGTGTTCAATTAATTCTTGTGGAATGGTTAAAAAGCTTAAGGGAAGAACTAAAAGAGAAACTTACAAACTTACTTTACATCTCCAGAATAGGATTACAGTTTGAAAAAAATTCCTAGATGATTCTGGTATGCCACCTCTTTAACCAAATCAAACAAAACAAAAGTACATTCGCTTAAATGTACTTAGGTTCTAGGAAGCATGATTTCTATTTTGACATTATGACATGTGGTAAATTATTTCTGATAAATCAGTTTGATTCCTTTATAATATATATATTACACACGCACACACAAACACACACATATTCCTTTATTCCTGCAGATGATAACTTTAAAAAGCCACTGCCATTTAATTATTCTAAAAGTAGACCCTTAATTATATTTGTCAAGATAATCCCTCCATGAGAAAGTAACATAGTTCTCACTAAAAGGCCTCATTATGTATATGGATTCAGTATAAAACTAACCAAAGCAGTAGTTTTCTGATTAAGCTAAAAGGAAGGCCCTAGGAAGAGCCTTGTACAATAGAAAACAGTCATATAAGAACATTCATTTTGTTATGCTCAGTTCATAGTAATGTATGATCCATAAACTGAAAAGCAAAACCTCAAAAAGAAATGGTATTATTGTTCTCTTCTGGTAATTTAAACCAAGTAAGATTTAAGAAATAAAAACAAAAACACATGGTATATGACCCAAACTACTTTTAACCCTGATTTAAGTAAGATTAGAGAGATCTAGGTCAGCCTCTAAAGTCATTTTCAAATAACCATTAGTGTCTACAACAATTTGACCAAGCCACTAAGTTTTTCACTGTCTATTCTGTCTAAAATACAAAAAGTGATACAATGTTTCTTAGGCTGTATTATTTTTTTGTATCTTTTTAAACTAAAACTTGTTTTTTATGGGGCACCTAGGTGGCTCAGTGGGTTAAAGTCTCTGCCTTCAGCTCGGGTCATGATCTTGGGGTCCTGGGATGGAGCCCCTCATCAGGCTCTCTGCTCAGCGGGGAGCCTGCTTCCCTCTCACTCTCTGCCTGCCTCTCTGCCTACTTGTGATCTCTGTCAAATAAATAAATAAACTCTTAAAAAATTGGTTTTTATTTTTATTGAAGTATAGTTGATATACAATGTTACATTAGTTTCAGATCTACAACATATTCAACAAGTTTATATATTATGCTATGCTCACTCCAAGTGTAGCTACCATCTGTCACCATACAACACTAATTCCACTGACTGTATTTCCAATGCTCTTTTATTCCCGGGACTTATTCATTCCATAACCAGAAGCTTGTATTTCCCACTCACTTTCACTCATTTTGTCCATCCCCCCAACTCCTCTCCCCTCCGGCAACCATAAGTTTGTTCTCCATATTTGTGGGTTTGTTCCTGCTTTTTTGTTTGTTTATTCATTTGTTTTGTTTTTTAGATGCCACATAAAAGTGAAATCATACAGTATTTGTCATTCTCTGGGTGGACTATATTCTTATTCATAGGCAGTCAAATGCCATTTAACTTATGCTGGCTTTAAAAGCTATGTGCTAATTCTAATGTGTATATCCATACCAGAACTATAATAACAAAATGATTATTATACTGGATATTCTCAGATGAGAAAACAAAGGAATCCTAGGATTTCAACATGGTTTTAAAGTTAAATTTTACATGTCCTTTTTAAAGAGTCTACATAGATTTAGAAATGTTTTCCTCATGAAAATAATCCTCTAATAGACCAATTCATAATTATGTACTTTGCCAAAGAAAAGCCTAATGTCTTCTGAGTTCTAAAGACCTGAAGTACTTAGACACCCAGGTCCACCTGACTCATGAATATCCCACAGGTTGGTTAAACTTGACATGCTTAAAACTGTAGTATCACCTCCCTCCCTTCTTCCACATTACCACTGTACAATTCTTTAAACTTTCTCCTATATTCCTGATATTAGTGAATGAAACTTCCACATTCCAAGCCCCACAAGTATGAAACTTGAGAATCAAGGAAGCATCCTTGACTCTTGTCATTCTCCATTACCCAGTCTACCTACATAAAAATACCAAACTGCATCCAGGGTATTTCCTTAGCATCCTCTGCCATATTCTCATGGTCTTAACTAAGGGCCTCATCAATTTTTAATTAGGCTCCCTAGCCTTCTTTTCTCTGCCTACTATCTAATCTCTGCATTGCTGCCAAAAAAATACCTTTCAAATACAAAATATACTTCATTACTAAATAATTTCTTGGTTCCCCATGCTTTTAAAGTAAAATGCAGAGTTTGTAAAGGGATATACATTCCTTCATAATGTGAACTCTATCCCTCTCTGCAGCTTCAAACATTATGGCATGCTCCTTTTTTAGCCCTGTGTTCCAATAATCTGAGCGTCTGCAGTTTCCAAAATCGAACTGTTGCCCCAGCCCCCTAGGCTCCCAAATCTAATTAATGGCTTTCAAAACTTAGTTTACACCTCATCTTTAGTCCAAATTAGGTGATTCCTCTTAGCACTCCTTTTAGTCAATCTTAATACTGTAATATAATCTTTATCTGTCTATATTAGACTTTAAGATCCCAGAGAGGACCTGGGTGGTTCAGTTGGTTAGGCATCTGACTCTTGATTTTCGCTCAGGTCACGATCTCATGGTCCTGGCATGGAGCCCTGCATCACGCTCCATGTTGGCCCTGGAGCGTGCTTAAGATTCTCTCTCTTCCTCTCCCTCTGCCCCCTTCCCCCTCATGCTCACTCTCCTTTTAAAAAAAAAAAAAGAAAGAAAGAAAGAAAGAAAAAGAAAGATCCTTGGGGTGCCTGGGTGGCTCAGTCGTTAAGCATCTGCCTTCAGCTTAGGTAATGATCCCAGGATCCTGGGATCCAGGCCCACATGGGCTCCCTGCTCAGTGGGAAGCCTGCTTCTTCCTCTCCCATTCACCCGGCTTGTATTCCCTCTCTCACTATGACTCTCTCTGTTAAATAAATAAATAAATAAAATCTTAAAAGAAAAAAAATCCTTGAAGGCGAGGCCGGAGTCTTTCAGTTCACCTTCTCTAATATCTTACATGTCCTGAGACATAAGTAACATTCAATGTTTGATGAACAAGAGAAAGGTGTGAGATCATGGCCATGTCCACACCATACTAGATATTGCATGCCTCAGATATTAGGAGTAAGTACTAAGACCTACCTAAAAATTTACCGTTTTTTTTAGTATGTTCCAATCTAGAAACCTCCTTACCATTTTGTTTTATTTTCTGCTAATAAAAGACGGATGATCCTTTAACTGCAACTTTACTTCTAGAGACTACTCCCTTCTTTCATTTATCTAAATTCCTTTCTTTCCTTTTGCTTTGCCCATAAAAATCCTAAAACCTGAGAACACCCAAGAACTCCTTCAGTTTACAGTTGAAGAAATGAGCTTAATGACTAGCCTAAATGTCACCTGGGTAGCAGCTAGCTTAGATTAGATTCTATGCTAATTTCACTACATACCTCCAAATGATAAACCCAGTTTGAAAAAGTCTATGATTTTCATCAAGAAGTTCCCACAACAATGGGAAAGAGGAGCAGTTAAACAACCTAAGAATAATCTTAGCAGGGAATCTGCATCTGTATGAAAAAAAATGTATTTACTGAATGAATCAAAACATGAATGAAAATCCAGATTATGGAAATACATATTCTTACTATTCTTGGAAATACACATTAAGAGACATAAAAATGTTCAAACTTTCGGTCCAGCTTCCACTTATGGGAACCTCCAAAGGGGGAAAACAGTACATGTAAAGATGTTCCAATGCCTTATTTTTATACACAAAAAAGTGAGAGCAAATAAAATGTCCAACAGAATGACTAAGGAAATTAAGGTTCATCCTCTGACAAAACTATTGGGTGACTTATTTAAGTTTTTAAAAAATTATTATTTAAGGGGCGCCTGGGTGGCTCAGTGGGTTAAGCCTCTGCCTTCAGCTTGGGTCATGATCTCAGGGTCCTGGGATCGAGCCCCGCATCGGGCTCTCTGCTCAGCGGGAGCCTGCTTCCCCCTCTCTCTCTGCCTGCCTCTCTGCCTGCTTGTGATCTCTGTCAAATAAATAAATAAAATCTTTAAAAAAAATTATTATTTAAGTAATCTCTACACCCCACATGGGGCTCAAACTCACAACCCCAAGATCAAGAGTCACATGTCCTCTGGGTATCTAGGTGGCTCAGTTGGTTAAGCCTGCCTTTGGCTCATGGCTCAGGTCATGATTCTGGAATCCCAGGATTGGTCCCACATTGGGCTCCCTGTTCTGCAGGGAGTCTTTCTCCCTTTGACCCTCCCCCCTCTCATGCTCTCTCTATCTCTCTCTCTCTCAAATAAATAAATAAAATCTTTAAAAAAAAAAAAAAGAGTCACATGTCCTCTGACTGACCTAGACAGGTGCCCTGGGATAACATTTTAAATAATTATGAACACTACAGAGGAAAGGAAGAAAACCTTCATTAGACAACCTTGAGAAAACAGAACGATGTGTGTATAATTTATACCATAAATACATATTTAACTAAAATTACATTCATATAAATATTTTTATTAAAAACTTAGTAGGAAAAACCTACAATATGAGATTCTGGATATTTTTGCTATTTTCCAAACACCATGTAGTTTTTTTCGCACTGCTTATATTAAAAAAAAAGTCTTTAACTCTGAAGTTCTTATAAGATTCTAAGTTATAAATTCCACAATTTAGCCCTACTTAGCATACCAGAAAACTCTAAGTAGTTTTACTTTAAAAAAAAAAAAACTAAAGAAATGGAGAACTGATGTACTATTAAGTCTTTATAAAGAACACTAAAATTCTGGTGGCCATCTTCTAGTTGAAAACAATCAGAATCACGAAAATCATATGATAACTCATGTAGGTGGCAGCATGGCTCAACAGATGGACAGCGTATTAGAGATTCAGATACTAAACTACAGCCTAGAACAGTCACAAACAAACTTGTTGCAAATTGTAAGTCATTTTAAAGATTTTTTTTAAAATTTATTTATTTGACAGAGAGAGATCACAGTAGACAGAGAGGCAGGCAGAGAGAGAGGGAAGCAGGCTCCCTGCCAAGCAGAGAGCCCGATGCGGGACCCGATCCCAGGACCCTGAGATCATGACCTGAGCCGAAGGCAGCGGCTTAACCCACTGAGCCACCCAGGAGCCCTGTAAGTCATTTTATTTTATTTTATTTTTTTAAAGATTTTATTTATTTATTTGAGAGAGAGGCAGTGAGAGAGCATGAGTGAGGAGAAGGTCAGAGGGAGAAGCAGACTCCCCGTGGAGCTGGGAGCCTGATGCGGGACTTGATCCCAGGTCTCTGGGATCATGACCTGAGCCGAAGGCAGTCGTCCAACCAACTGAGCCACCCAGGCATCCCAGCCCTGTAAGTCATTTTAAATTCTAGTTTTTAGGCCTCTTCATCTGAATACTGAAGACATGCAATGGCATTCTGACATACACTACAAACCTTGAGTAACTGGAAAAGACTGAAAAACTACACTTCCCTCCCTTTCCCACCAATTCTCGATTCTGAATATGTATACCTGGATTTTGCAGGTCATTTTAGCCTTGAACCTACAAATCTCTCCCTTAGCAGTAAAGATGGAAGTACAGAGAAAATACCTGAAACCAGAAGCAAAGATGAAGCAGGAATAAAAGAATAGAAAGAATCCAAAACACTTGTATACAGATTTTTCTCTTATCCAGCTAAGCAAAATGTAATTGTCCAAATATAAGCAATTAACTAAATTATACTAGTTCTTTACTTTAAATGATGTCTGACCTTTCTGGGCTTTGTGCTTCCTTTCTTCCTTCCATTAAACTTACTTAATGTTTAACATGCCCCACCTATCTTCTGTCAGTCCAATTAGTCATGAGCCCCCAAACTGAAATATAATTTAATTCATTTATTCAACAATTGTTTGTTGAGTGGTTGCTATGTACAAGGTACCAAAGACTCAATAAAGACAGGGTTCTCCCATCAGCCTTTATAAACTGCCTTTAGATTGATCCCATTTTCTCAAAAACATGTTAATTAGCACTGGAGCAAAATATAGCACCTAATATTTAAGTTATAAACTCTAGATATAGTGAAGACAGGTTTACTTTTTCAAGACAGCATCATATTGTAATGTGTCCTTCACAAAAGATATTCAGGATCATTTAAACCAGTAACTCTAAGCAGACCCTTTTGATCAAATAGGGAGTGAAAGGAGTAACTTCTTATTCTAAGGAGGAAACATTTTAAGGTTATACAAAACCACCAGCAATAACTTCACAAACAAGTAATACAGTTAAAATATATCTGACTCTTGCCATTAAAAATGTTTGAGTGCCTAGCAACTGAACGGTATCATATCCCACTGCATTTGTTTCTTTAATTTTGTTATCTGCAATAAAAGTGAAAGTTAATCAAGTGAACTTGTTTCCATAGTATAGGAAAGGTTGTTTATTTATTTATTTTAGGAAAGTTGATTTAAAAGCCCTTCCTTTACCCTTTCCTTCAACATTCTCATTTTCCTGTCAGATTTTGCTCCTTAATACATGAACACAGTACTGAAATGAATGTACACATTTATGAACTATAGTACTCTAAAATGAGAGAGGCAGCAAACTATTCTAGTTGATACACCGAACTGTAAGTCAGAAGCCCCAAAAATTTGATTTAGTGGAAATGTGTACAGAAGACAGTCTCATTTGGCTATAAACCGTGAATGTTAATAAAGATTAGACCTTAATTTTATTTAAAAAAATTTTTTTAGGAACTTCTATACCAAACGTGGGGCTCGAGTCACATATTCTTCCAACTGAGCCACCCAGGCATCGTGTATATACCTTAATTTTAAATACCAGAGCCCAAGCATATAAAAAATATCCCAACACTAAACACATCTTTCACAATTGCTGTCTTCTTAGAATGCCAGAAGTTATTCCAGCTGACAAGCTGTATATATACACCCACTCTACGAATCAAAAACAGCAGAGGAGGGATGGATTGAAGTGATACTCAGAGGTGTTAACAAACATCAGCACTGGGTGAACAACTGGGTTAAAGGTACAGTAAAGGAAAAGGGTCAAGCATTATCACCAAGTTTTCAGTTTAGGGAGCTGAGGTGATGGTGGAAACATTCACCTACTTCACATGGTTCTAAGAATAGGCTTCTTTCTTTTGGGGGGGGATAGTGGTAAGAGTAGGGAACAACTGAGGGATGAGTTCAGATTTATATACTTTTGAATTTACAGTATTTACAGGACATCAGGAGGTGCCTGGTAGACAGATGGATCTGTCTCAGAGAGAAATATATCATTCTGGAGATAAATTTGTCAGTCATCAGCATCCAGGTAACAAACACATAAAAAGACATATGAATAGATGAGATTAACAGGAAGGGAGAACAGAACGAAAGCTTACGAACCACCTTGGGAATGAATACCAATATTTAAGGGGTGAGAAGAGGAAGAACTAGCAAGGGTCTACAAATGAGAGGTCTAATACACAGGGGAAGAAAAATAGAAGACAGATATCCCTGAACCCAAGGGAGTGGCAAAAAAACAAAAAAGGTGGTCAAATAAAATGACCAGAAAATGGTCCTTTACTCATTATCCGCCCCAACTTTCAGTAAACAGCACTGTTTCTCTCACTTTGAGCATTTAAAGAGACGCATTAACTGCTCTTCACTATAACTGATGCTCTATTTTTAGTATTAATAACAAACATTAAACTTAAAACATGAACTCAGTTTTTGACGAGTTATTCTTGTACCATCCCTCATTTCTTATTCCAGTTTCTATGTACTAGATGTTCAAAATACGTGATGCTACCTATTTTAATTGTGATGAAAAAGAGGGCACTGTCTATTTTACCTGGTTGGTGGAACATCTAACTTGACAGAATTAACTAATATAAATAAATATCACTTACTAATAACGCCAATTACAATTTTTTTGGAGGTGAGGGGTAAAAATGGGCAAGTAACATTATGTCCAATACATGCATACATAAATACATCCATAAATTCAGTATATATGTAAAGCAGCCACAAGATATGAGAGAAATATCCAAAGCTATTCGGTTTGACAGTAGTACCGAAGTTAAAAGGTATTCTAATTCAATTTCAAAATGCAGTCACCAACAAATTACTAATACATCCAACAACATGGAATCTCAAAAGCCTTATGCTAAGCAAAAGAAACTTACCACAGAAGCCTACATACTGTACTATTCCATTTATATGACATTCTAGAAAAGATAGAACTATAAAGACAGAAATTACATGTGGTTGCTGGGGCTGGAACAAAGGTAGGAAACTGATTGCAAAAGGACATAAGGCAACTTTCTGGGGTGATGAAAACATTCTATGTTTTGATTGTGGTGGAGGTTGCGAGACTGAACATGTTTGTCAAAACTTATCCAACTGTGGACCCAAAACAGTGACTTTTACTGTGTAAAGTACAATTCAATAAGCTTCACTTTAATTTTTAAATTTCAGTCATCTAAAATTCTATATGAATAGCACTACTTTATATGGATAGCATTTTTAAAAAAGATTTTATTTCAGAGAGAGTGAATGAGATAGAGAGAGCACAAGCCAGGGGGAGAGGCAGAGGGAGAGAAGGAAGCAGACTTCCCACTGAGTAGGGAGCCTGATGCAGAGGATGCAGGCAGGGGTCGATCCCAGGACCCCGGGATCATGACCTGAGCCGAAGGCAGATGCTTACTGTGCATCCTAGGCACCCATGAATAGCATTTTTAATGTACTGTAATATATGTCTCATCATATTTAACTTATCCACACTGTTACTATACACAGTACATAAATTAGCAAAAGAGATTAAAACTATAATAAATCAATCTTGAGCTTAAAACAAGAGAGTATTTGGATACCTTCCCTCAGTATCTTATTCCAAATTCTATGGCCCAAGGAACCAAAACAAACAAACCAAAAAACCCTTCGTATACTTTACAGTCCTTGCTAACAACTAAAAAAGGAACTCTGTTATGAGTTTTTATTTTTACACACAAGTTGTATATGTGCATTGTTGGGGTGTATGAAAACAAAGTGGTCTTATCCAAGAAGGAAGAAGCCTTAAGAACACATATATATCTAAGACAATTACATTTCAAAATTAGCACACATACTTGCCACTTACTAATCTTAGGTTTAGAAATGTATCTTTAGTAAATATCATATAGCTCAATTCTAATCAATCAGTTCAATAAAAATGTATTGAATACTTGCAAAACAGGAAAAGCACTGTGATGATATTACAGACATAAAGATGAAAGTAATGCAAGTCTCCTTGCTCTCAGATAGCTGGTGGCTTAGTATGGCTTACAGACACAGAAACAAATTATTTTATCAAAGAGATGCAAGTAATAAACTGACAAATGTTATGACATGGAATAACCAGAGAAACTTTCACAGAAAAAGGCCACGCTTTCTCTTTCTCCTTAAAAGAAATTTCTGGTCTGTGAGTAGACGTTTCGAGAAGTAACACATGTCTATGTAAGAAAGCAGGACTGGTACACAAAAATATGTTTTCACAGTTAATAATCAATAATTTCTCACTAGCATCTAGAACTTACAAAGATCTCAGATTTTAAGGACTTTCAAACTGCTCAATGTTTCATCAAGGAAAATGATACATTACAGAAACATCCACATTAATACCAACTGTATTCACTGTGCTATAAAAAATTTTTGCTTAGGACAAAGTGACAGAGATAGGAAGAAACACATAAAGGGAAAGAGGAAAAAGTAAAATGAATAATAGAGTTAAATTAAAAGCATATGTTATGTATGTCTGAAGGTAGGTTATGGCATAAACACTGGTTTCTTAACTCTTCTCAAATGGGAAAGAATGATAACAGTATCTTTTAGGGCATTACATGTCAACTTTCAACTTTGGAGTTTTCTGAGACATAGAACCTTGCGGGGGTGGGGGTGATATGCCATGTGCATCAATTTTTTAAGAATGGTATTTTAAAAAGGGAGGTGGAACTATGCCCAATTTACACTCTCATAAAATTATTTTAGTAAACTAATTAATGCTAATTCCATGTTTCTGTACACTGAAAATGTTTTTCCTTTCTGGCCAAAGGCAAACATATATAAAAGAACACGTTAAAAGTTTGGTACATTTGTGTTAACTGATGTTACTACACATGTAAGATAGCAAAACAATTTACCTACATAAACTATGTTAGAAGTTTAATGTATTCTTTGAAATATTTTTTAATGCTTGACATTTTTATAACTGAATCACAGTATCATGAAAAAGAAAGTGCCTTTTCCACATTTTGCCAATTTCCATACAATATGCATATATTTAAAAATAAATATCCTACTTACATGCATATTTGTATATACATTTGTATATTATATGAGGTATAAACAAAGGTATTTTACATAAAAGACTGTAATCAAATAATCATTTATAACTAATCAAAATATTTTAGAATTCCTCTTATACGACATAAAAAGTTTCACTGCTTTATAGCGAAGCCTACACTTTTCATCAAAAAGTGTATTATATATCTTGAAGAGGCAGGGTGCTAGAATGGAAAGACATTTTAGAATTAGATATATTGGGTTGCAGTCCTACCTCTAACAGTTGCTAGATTTGCCACCCTGGACTAGGTTCTTAAACATGAAGAGCCTCAACTTCCTTGTCTATAAAAAAAAGAACACAATCACTAACTTCCCTGGGTAGCTAACAGGTTCAAAACGTGATAAAGAGTGTAGTGGTTAAGGCTGATAGGTAAAGCAACAACTTTGGAGTCCTTCCTCTACTTTCCTCCACTTGTTAGCTATGGGACCTTCGGTTAGCCGTTTAATCATTCTATACCTCAGTTTTCTCAAATATCTCAGAATAATAAACACAATCAGATTCATATACCCTGAAGATTCATGGTTGATGGAAATCACTCAATAACGTTACATATTACAGAGGTGCCTGGGTGGTTTAGTCAGTTAAGTGCCTGCTTTCGGCTCAGGTCACGATCCCAGAGTCCTGGGATCAAGCCCCACAATGGGCTCCCTGCTCAGAGAGGAACCTGCTTCTCCCTCTCCCTCTGTCTGCAGCTCCCCCTGCTTGTGCTCTCTCTCTCTGTGTCAATTAAATACATAAAATCTTTTTTAAAAAAAATTACATATTACAAATGTAAACCACTCAATACAGTATCTGACACACACAAAAAAGATCTTATTAAATCTCAGTTTTCTTAAACTAAGTTCTAAATTGCTTTTTACTGTCTCTAAAACTCAAAATCATCCCTGAAGATAAAGATTTGCCATTAAGGACCAAAAAAAAAAAAAAAAAAAACTACCTCAAAGGCTTTAAAGGTACTCACTAAAGGAATGCCTATAAGATTGCATGGCAAAAGTTCTAAAATAAGCGCACAACTTCCCAAGTTGATGATTTTGAAAGGATTAACATTTTTGGCTATAGAAACATTAGATTTTTTAAAAAAAAATTATATTTATAGATTCATTTACTATATTACAATTGGTCACATACATTTCTATGAATGAAATCCCTCTCTAAAGCTGAATTTTCCCTTTCTAGAAATCATTGCTTTGACAATTTCAACAATAAAAATAAAAAATTTAAACAGTAAAAATTACACAAATTGCTTAACACTAAAATACAAGGTAGTAAAGATTTGGTGATTTCAAAAATATTATATATAGAATATACACTCTGAATTCTATTTTAGTTCATTGCCCGAAGTACACATGTTCCTTGACTACATGACTTGTAAGTACTGAATTAACTGAGCAACAAAAAAAGTGAAGACATTATTAAAACTAGAATTGTGGAATCCTAAATCCTTGAGAAAAAATATAAATCAGACTGATCGTTTACTAATCTAAGACAACGGGCACTTTTCTAACCTCTCCAGCCTCTAGCCTCTAGCCTCTCCAGTTTCTTCATCTGTAGATTGTGGATTTCTGTTTCTATTTCCTGAGCTTATTTTAAATGAGATAATATTATCAGGGCATACTTAACACAATTCCTGGCACATAGTAAGCCCTCAAAATCTTATCTAGCTGGCAATGCTATATTAAGAAATAATCTCTCCTAATACTATCACTTTGGAAATAGAAAGAAATATGCCTTAAAACAATGCATTCTGACAAAACTCAATTCATTAAAACTGACCCTAGATTTACGCCAAACAAGATACGTAAGCTAAATATCTAAAATCATTTTTATTACTTACTTGGGTAAAAAATTCTGAGCACATAAAATACTTTTTAAAATTACAATGATGACTAAGTAGAAACATGGTATTTTTATTTTTATTTATTATTTCTTTTTAAAGATTTGTCAGAGAGAGAAAGAGAGAGAGAGCATGGGTGCACATAAACACAAGCAGGGGAAGTGGCAGGCAGAGGGAGAAACAGACTCCCTTATCAAGGAGCCAGATGTGGAACTCTATCCCAGAACCCTGGGATCATGACCTGAGCCCAAGGCAGATGCTTAACTGACTGAGCTACCCAGGTGCCCCAAGACATGGTATTTATCAACTAGAAACACTAAAATTCCACTCCACAAAAATACTTGCAGGGGTCATTATATATTTATTACAAATATAGTTAATTGAATTACATTCTTAAAGAGGAACAAAATGTAAATAAATTCAATCATTCAAACACCAAACATATATACAAGATCAGGATTTCTAATGTAAAAGTACAATCTTCATACCAGGAAAATACAATTAAGAGACAGGTATCATATCTCCCTAAAAGAAGAGGAAAAAGCGGGGTGCCTGGGTGGCTCAGTGGGTTAAAGCCTCTGCCTTCTGCTCAGGTCATGATCCCAGGGTCCTGGTATCTGAGCCCCCACAGCGGGCTCTCTGCTCAGCAGGGAGCCTGCTTCCTCTCTCTGCCTGCCTCTCTGCCTACTTGTGATTTCTGTCTGTCAAATAAATAAATAAAATCTTAAAAAAAAAAAAAGAAGAAGAGGAAAAAGCACCTTGGACTCTGATCATTGAAAAAGTCACATAAGGTATCAGTGTCAGCACTAAGCAACAGCAATACCTAGCTTCATGGGCAGGGCTGACACTTTCCTTAAAGTAAATAATCTAATAAAAAACTAGTAAGAGCAAGGGAATCCCTTATTAGCATTCACTACATGAATTGACACAAATCATGTGGCCTCTGAGTATCAAGTTTTTCATCAAAAATGGAAATCATGCTGGTCACTTCTCTCATAGGGAAATGGGAATATTTTAAAATAAACTCAGGTCACCTTGAAAAAGAACCATTTTAAAAACTCAAAGAATAATTATAAATGACAACTGCTAAAAACAGAAAAGCTGTGCTTAAAAAGTATATTTTGAAATTATTTTTAAAGGCTATATAATACCATAAATTACCACCAAAGCCAACTTAATATGCTCAGGATATTAAAATAAGTATCTGCATCTAAACAGTTCATTACCAGGTTTCTATAAAGCTCCCAGTCAGTAATTTCCTATTCATTTTATAGCAAATAAATGTGATCAACAGCACTGAAGTTACGTTTCTCTAAAAGGAATTTTTATTTATCCCAGTCTTCACAATCACTTCACATAAAGCTAAAATCGTATTTTAAAATTCCAGAATTACTCACAAATTATCCTTTTCCTAATAAGCAATGGGTGGGGAAAGTTAAATAAAATTATATGAAAATCAAACTTTAGTTTTTATCTACTCTTGTATTGATTTTCACATAAATATAGGGTATGCCAAAATATGGTGGGTTCAAATGTTTCTTTAGCAGTCTGATGATGGGTTAGTACCAAAAAATTAAATATTAAATTAATAGTTTTAGAAAATACATGTTTGAGTTGGTTAGTCTGGCTCCAAATAAAAAAGATTTCATATTTGAATTGGTATAGCTTTGCTAATAGTATTTCTGAAATTTAATAATGACTGCTATGCAAAAAACAAAACCTGGTTTACTACCATACTAAAAACTTTCACTTTTTACCACCAAAGATAATCTGAAATAGACAGTTTTTCTTGAAACATAACTTCTTTCTTCTTAAAGGGGACAGTATTATAATGATCCCTAGCACAGGTTCAAAATGCTTTCCAATAGCTTTAGTAAACAAATTGCTGAATGGTTCTAAGAAGAAGCATCCTACATACTCTTCACAAAACACTAAAAAGAATTAAGTATTTAACATTCAATTTTAATTTGATTTATTAGGCTTTTACTACTTTAAAGCTACTTTCTTTTCAAGTAATTATTATAAGTTATTGGTATCTCTGCAGACTCGAGAGAAACAATAAACCACACTGTTGAATAATACTAGAAATTATTTCTCCAAATAATACAACTAACATTACAAGATTACTGGAACACTTACAGAGTCTTCTTTTACTAAATTAAAAAAAATAACAGTAGAAATACAAAAATCGCCACTGGTGACTATCCATATAACCAATACAGGGGAGGAAGAGCAGAGCATTTATAATCTCTAGGGAAATACAAATTATTCCCTCCAACTAAGTTGTCAAAAATTTTAAAGTTCAAGTTTAGGGGGTTTTTTGAGCTTTATAGTGTTTCCTCTTTTAAAAAT
This sequence comes from Mellivora capensis, assembly GCA_004024625.1. NCBI lineage: Eukaryota > Metazoa > Chordata > Mammalia > Carnivora > Mustelidae > Mellivora > Mellivora capensis. The sequence goes on from PISX010000668.1 coordinate 163,431, forward strand.
AACCCATATAATTGGTTTGGGGTCAAACAAAAAATATTTTCAATTTACTTCAAAATGTTTACACTATCTTAATGAAAGCTATCACAACCTGTATTACTTACAAAACACTAAATATGTAGAATTGGGAAAATAAGATCTGGTAAGAACTAATTCACTTTAATCAAAGTCACAAGAAAAAAATCAATCACAGAAACATATCTAACACACTGATTCAAACATCTGTGTAAGAAAGCTCCCTTTAACTATAAAACTCTAAAAGTAAGTTGCTTCTGTTGTTGAAAACTAAGCAAGCAGAACTCCTCTTTTCCATTACCTTTAGCAGAAACACGTTCATCCTTTGACATACATCTCCATATTTTATTTAAATAAAAGTTGTAAAGGCATCACAGGTTCATTTAAGGGCCTTTCAAACATTCATACTGAAACCCTTACCCACCCACCCCCACCCCCCAAGTCCCAAACCCTCCGCTTAAGATGTGAAGTGTTCCTCCCTTCTGTATTCCCTCCCCCCAGCAAGCCCCCATTCGCCTGCCCCCCACCCAGTGTAGGCCTGAGGCCCTGTAGCAAACAGTGTCTAACAGGAGCAGGCAGCACAAAGACAGGAATGGGAGATTAGTGGGAGGGAGGGAGGCCGGGATTGGGGCTCAGCAGGAGCTTCAGGCTTTTTAAAATTCAAACTGCTCCCTGACCAATACAAATCACGGACACGCTACTGACTACTACACGGATTTATAGCATTAAAAACATGCCTAGTACGTGACAGCTATATTAACTTCACTCTTTTTAACATTTATCCGGACGTTTGCTGGAAATGTGCAACAATTTATTTTAAGCAGAGGGCTAAACTCAAAAATAACCTTCAGAAAAGTTACTTATTCTACAATGACAATAATAATTTGATGAGACACAAAAAATCCGAACTAATGTAACACCCATTAGAAAAACAAGGGACTTTGTTGATCAGTGTTGCTTCATTCTAACCAGTGAAAGTTTTCCTTCAGTGAATATGAGACAAAGTATCAAAATAGTCTAATGCCAGGTACATTTATTTTTTCTATGCAATTTGTATGGCTGAGCACTTTTAAATTGATTGTTTTTCCCTTTTACCAACCTACCCTTCCAACACCTCAATAAACAACCTCTGAACACTTTACTTACTCGTGAACTAGAATTTGTTAAGGCAGAACTGATATTTTTCTCTAGCATTTACAGATACATTTGACCTATTAAAATGACACCTCTCTCATTACACAGTCAAACATCATGGGCACAAACAGCCAATGACAATCCTGGGACCTCAAGAAGATCTGCCCTGACATGAAAGGATGGCACCTTCTACATTTTTTTTTTTAACCTCCCTGGGATTTTAAGCATAACTTCATTTCTATACTTTTTAGAGAAAATGGGTTTTACCTGTACCTCGGTACAATTTTCAAAACATTTAATATTCTTTTTATGCTCTACACCATTAGATCAGGAAGTACCTGAGTATTTCATGTATAGTCGTTTAAAGTTGTCCTTATATAACGCACACAAATCTAAAGTGGCAGGGTAAACCTGTCAAGTACTTTACACTCGCCTTTGAATAAAAGTCCATGTGCAACACACACTGTCAAACAACAACATAAAAGCTCTTGGTGAAGGGGGGGGAGCATATGCAGTGCCTACCACACTATGGTTTTCTATATTAAATATTCATGTGGGCAATTTAATTTTTTCAAAAAAGAAAATGAGTCTTTATTAACTTTCGAACGTCCAAACAAGTTTTACACAGGGCAAGAATTACCACTGGATCCGTGTCTGAGTATTTACATTTGTCTCACTAACTGAAACTACTTCCTCCCTTCATGGGGTCACAGGGGGAAGAAGGGAGGTTGTTTGTTTCACTGGGACGTTCCCCACTCCCGGACCAGGAAAGTTGTAAATATGGGGACGATCAGGGCACATTTGCTGTTAGTTGTATTGTTTCCGCCTCCTCACTAGCTACGGCTCTTCTCCCGGGCGAGGCCTGTCACCGACCAGCAGTAGCTCCGCTCAGCCCGGAGCTCTCCTAATCCCCGAGCTCAAGTAGATTCCGCTGGCCCGCGGCCTGCACTCTCCGCCGGGCCTACGCCTCCCCGGCCGCCCGGCAGGAGCCCAGTCCCCGCCACCGGAGCCGGCCGGGAGAGAGTACAAAACCACCGCCACCCAGGGCGGCTGCCACCAGAGAGGAGCGAACTCTAGACTCGCCCGTGGAGGAGACCTGGGGCCGCTAAGGAAACGGCGGGGAGGGGAGCGAGGAGGAGAGACGCTGAGGACCTGGCGCCGCCGCCGCCGCCGCCGCCGAAATAAAGAGCAGGAATTTACCTGGGCGAATCGGCGTCTGAATCCAAGGGGAGGCCGAGGCCGCTGTGGCGAGAGACTATAATCCGGGCCGGGAGGGGGGGTGGCTACGGCTCCTCTTCCGTCTCCTCAGTGCGGGGAACATGTAGAGCCGGGGGGAGACCAGCCGAGAAGACAAATCGCTGCTTCTTCTTCCTCCTCCTCCTCCTTCTCCCACATAGAAACACTCACAAACACCCGACCGGGGGCCCGAGCTACCGGGGGGGCATCGCCGCCGGCCCGGGAACCAATCCTCCTGTCGGCGGGGGCGTCCCTCCCTGCGGCTTGGTGGTGTCGGGTGAGTCGGTACCGACGGAGGGAGGGGGGGGAGGGCGGGGGGGGAAGGAGCCCTGTGTGTGTCTCTCTCTCGTTCCGTCTCTCCCTCTCAGAACAAAATGCCGACCGGAAGTGCAGCTGCAGGAATGACTCCCTCCGCCGGCGCCAAACACTAACAACCACCCCCTCTTCCCCACTCCACTTCCGCCACCGGCGCTGCCGCCGCCACTTGGGCTTGCGTTCTCGGCCGCGCCGCACCACCCCGCGCCCGGGCGGGCCGGGACCGGCAGCAGGCGCTGGCGGCTCTCCTTTGCGCCCTTCTCCTCCTCAGAGCGACTGCGGATGTTGCCTTTTATTGTCGATCCTGCGGAGCGGCATTTTCGCTGCGGCCCGGGCGGCACCGGCTCTCCGCGGTCCTTATTTTCCCGGAGGCCGACCGGAGCGGGGCCCGAGTTCGGTGGTGGTCGTGGGCGTGAGGGGCGCTCAGACCCGGCCCGGCTCGCAGGCCCGGCCCGCTAACCCAGCTGGTGGTCATTAGCTTAGGGAGCCAAGCTCGGGGCGGCCGCGTAGAGGACGCCCGCGATTCGACGGCGACGGTGCATTTTTTAAACGGTGTCTCTGCAGTCTGGCGCGGATGGATGTATCGTACACCTTCTCTCCCCTGGAGAGGCTGCACTCTACGCCCATGTCTGCATTATTTCTGCGGAGAGAGAACGCAACCCTTGGAGGTGAAGAAGATTCCCAGCTGGATTGAATTGGAATCGTGTTTGTGATGCTTTGGTTTCTGGAAATAGGCGGTCTTTCTGGTCTTTTTGTTGGCGGTGGTTTTGGCTTTCCCCTAACTGTCGGGATGAAGGCCTGTAGGCGACGCTGTGCGAACGAGGAGCCGGCCGGCGGCGGGCTCGGAGCGCGCGGGTCCGCGCCCCCCTCGAGGTGTGGGTGGAGCCGGGCGCCAGGGAAGAGCCGCCCGCCGCGACGCGGGCCACCGGCCGACCGTGGGCTGCCAGGGCGGGGGCGGGGGCCAGCCGGTTTCCAACGTCGTTGTCCTCTTTCCATGTGAAACAGTGAGGTCCTGCACGAGGCTGGAGCACAGATGTGATTGTGTGTACAGTGCCATGCTTCTTGTGGTCTCCCGTTGTAACAAACTTTTATCTTGGCGCAGTTCTCTGTTCAGTTGGTGTAAATTAAAGGGGGGGCCTTTGTTCTTTTAAAATGCAGTAGGTAAGCGAATTTTATTCAAGTGGGACGAAATGTGTGTTCTAGTTTCATGAATTTAGGTTATACGTTAATTGTATTGTTTACGGATTCGTGTGTGTTTTCCGATACGCTAAAGTAAATGGGGGAAATTTGCACTCAGTTTATTCCATTTGCCTCAAAAATCACTCGAGAGACGAAATCAGGTCTTGTTAACTCGTTTACTCGAGACCCTGCAATGCCATCGCATCTAGCTGAGAGGAAAAGCCAAAGTCTTGACCGTGGCCTAAATACTGCGCGCGGTTGGGGGAGAACCTGCCCTTACATTCTTGCGAGCTGGACCTCTGCCCTTGCTATTCCGTGTGCCAAACTCTTGCCCCCAAGAATCCATAGGGCTTGCTCCTTCACCTTAGGATTTTGCTCTGATGTCACCTTGGGACTTCCATGCCCCCCTCTTGAAACTGCATGTTCCCTGTCCCCCTTTCCCATTCTATCCTTCAGGCATTTTACATATCTTACGTGTTGATCTTAGTATCTGTTTTCCCCCTGTAGAATGTTAAGCCCCAGGAGGGCGAGAAGTTTTGTTTTTCTCCACTGGTCTTTGTGGAGAAAATAATGTCTAGACTAATGCCTGACATACACAGTGGATGCTTATTATTTGGTTAATGAATAAATGACAATTATAAGGGTCCTGAGCTCCCCCTGCCACAGCAATTTCTGAACTCTAGGCCTTAATATATGCACTTATATGCCACAGAGAACCTTATGAAAGATTTGTGAAAACTGAAAAAAAAAGGAATAACCGAGTTTATTACAGAGTTCTAGAAAAGGGCACTACTTCTAGACATTCTAGATAGACATATCTAGATAGACTAATGATAATTGTTTTTAAGTTTGTAAATGGGCTTGATAGAGGACAGTTGATTAGTAGATCACATGATCATATTCATACTGGGCGAATTAGCTGTGCTCTCTTGTGAACCACAGACTACATTTTTTATCCCGTCTCCCCTCTTTCTTGTAAAATACAGTCTAAATTAAAGTCTGTGAGAATTTGGTTGGCCCAGCCCAAATCCAGCACTCCTGGAAAAAAGTTCATTCAGCATTTATTGGGCAAAAAAATGTGTGCCAAGCACAATTATTCAAAAGGTGCATGTTTCTGAGGCTTTATATAAAGGGCCACATATGGCTACTTTGGTTACTATTCAGTTATGCTGTCAAGCAAAGCAAATACTAGTGAGATTTATTTTTACAGTTTCCTCCATAAGAAAAGACTCAGTGAAAGCTGAGTGGTTATTTTAATTCACCTTTTAGTTTGCTGTTTATTACATTTACTTACCTTTTGATAGCACTGGATATCAGTATATCCAGTATATCCAGCATATACAGTATATACAGGATAACAGCAAGTTAATTGACAATGACTTTTCAAAACGAACAAATTGAGAATTTTTATTTTCTATTATTGCCTGAAAAAATAGGCCTTTTAAAATAAGGATGTATACCGGTAAACTAGAAACTATGCAATAAACTTTTGGCCATGATACTTCACATCATACTTCATGTATTGAATTTTTTGGAGAAGAAAAGATAGTCTTTAAAACCATTAATACAAATAGTTAGATCTTCAGTAAATCCAACAGTCTGTTCATTGTAAGTTTACCCATTAATCTTAAGAACAGCTTTAAGTAATATACAGATGGCTCAGAATATTTTTCACTCAGTTTCAAAATAGTATTATTTCAGTTTGCTTAAGGAAACACAATTATCTTCCTATATACTTTCTTAAATGTTATTGGTAAACTAGTAATTTTGCATGTCTAGGTAACAAAAGTCTTGGCATTATTGTAGCATTTAATTTATAATTTTAGAGGTGTTATTTTTCACTTCCCTCATTTACTGAAGTCTAGATGCTAATTAGCTTTATAATAAGCATCTCATATATTAGTGAAGGAAAATAGACAAGGTCTGTACCTTTAAGAGTTTTAACTTGTATATAGTTTGTATCAACTTTTTTCCAGGTCACAGAATTAAAGAAATTGTTTCAATACGGACAGAATATTTTTCTATTAAATCAGTTAATGTTTTGCTTGCCTACATTTAAGTATCCAAGTTGAGATCTTGTGTAGAATCACTTAATCTAATTTTAGTATTTTCTTGATTTGTCTTGTTTCTTGGGGGTTTTTTGGGGGGAAGGGAAGGGGTTGCTTATTTTGATCATCACCATCCATTTTATTTTGCTTTTACATTTTTAAATATTTATGTCCCAAATCAGTTGATTTATGGTGGCTTTATATTTCATTGTTATAGCCTTGATTTGTCAATAATTTGTAGATAGCCCTTACTCTGACCTAATATTGCCCCCTTGCTTTAAGTACTGAGTTGCATTAATTATATTTGTTTATTTTATATTCCTGGATGTTCCCGTATGTATTCTTGATCAGTAAATTGCATAAGATTTAATAAAATATTTTTAAATAAATTTCAAGGATTAAATATTGAATGTCAGCAGCAATTGGTAAAATTCACAAATTACGAATTTTTTATAATATCTTCAAGATAAATACAGTTTGCCATAAAATGATAGAAACGAAAATTTTAGAAAATCATTTCCACACTATTTTATGCCTACTAGTTCTTTGTTAGTGATATAATTAAGTCTTATAGAAAAAAAGAACATGTGTATGTATGTTTTGTAGACTATTTCATATACTACTGAAATTTTATATTTAGGAAATTAAGTTACTTTTAGGATGATTTTGATCTTAAGAAACTTTGATGAAGAATTCATTATAGATGTTGATTTGAGGGTGAACTACAAAAATATCAACGGTCTATAAATATGTTCCTGTTTCAAGTTTTCAAAGTGAATACCTAATCAAATTTGTGATAGTATCTATGAGGGTTATTCACTGTATTTTAAGATGATAGAAATTAATGGGTTTTCCCTGCTCAAGGACTTTCTTCATCTTGGCCTTCAAGAATAAGGTTTGTCCTTGCATTAATCCTTCATTTTCTTGAAATTCATGGATTTTATTATTCATGCCATCCATTTATCCTATGACTTTCCCATATTTACATTTTTGTGTATCTGTACTTTATACTCCTAAATAAAAGCAACTGAGTATACTACATTACAGATTTCACTGCATTACATAGGGTAAGGCCCTTAAAAAAGGCATTTCTAAAATACTTCAATTTAATTATTTAGGGTCATCTTCATTAAAGCCTAATTTTAATGGAACCTACACATATGCTGAATGTGAACCAGATAGTTAAACTATACATGTATTTTAATCCTAATCCAATCTGGAATAACAGATTAAAAATGACTTTATCTGTGAAGGAAGAATACAAAATCCATTAAAAACTTAACATCTAAAATAGTTATGAAGGGAGTGCTTATGATGCTCTTAAAAGCATCTCTACTAGACCAGTGCTTTAAAACTTGGTCATATACCATTATGGGTCATGAAATTTAGTGGGTTGTAACTGGCATTTTTTTTTTAAAGATTTTATTTATTTGACAGAGAGAGATCACAAGTAGACAGAGAGGCAGGCAGAGAGAGAGAGAGGGAAGCAGGCTCCCTGCTGAGCAGAGAGCCCAATGGGACTCGATCCCAGGACCCTGAGATCATGACCTGAGCCGAAGGCAGCGGCTCAACCCACTGAGCCACCCAGGTGCCCGTAACTGGCACTTTTTATTTAAAACAAAAGAACAGAATCTGGATTCTATAGTAATTAAGTACATCACACATGGTAAAATGTGTTTTTAAGTAAATATTCATTCCATTTTTGTGTGTGCATGTGCTGAATTAACATGTAAAATCTATTTCTTACTATGAGTTATAGGCCCAAAAAAGTACATGTTTTTAAAAAACCTACCTTTTTACTTCCCCTCAGAAAATGAAGAAGAATGTTAAAAAGTTCTGATTGCCTATGTAGTGAGGCACTTTAGAAGAAACGTTTTAGGGTATTTTAGAGGAGGTTTTATAGTGATTTCAGAAAGGTGATTTTAAGGTAAAAGGTAATAAACTATGTAGAAATGTTAAACACAATTGAAGTTGTAAGAAAGAATTTCCTAGTAGAGCTAAATTTGGTGTGTTTAGATCTATGACTATTCTTATTTTTTATAGTACATTTTCTAATCTCAAATGCTAAAGATAGTAAAATAATAAATATAAGGCAAAAGATAGGTTTGTTTCTATTTCTTCCCACCCTCTCTTCAGTCTTAAAACAAGTGTTTATTAACTAGTGATAGGAATGCAAAGAAAAATGTTACCTTCATGAGCAATTACAAGAACAGATTATTCTCTGAAAATGATAGAAACTCCTCTTCCCCCCCAAAATAACAAACTGCCAATAAGGCTTTCTTTCTAGCCCAGGTAAATAATTTCCTTAAGTAAATAGTTAACCTTCATTTGCCATCCAGCTTACTCTACATATTTAAATGTGCTTAAAATTGTGTACAAGAATTTAAAGGAGGGAAATTCTAAAAGGAGAGTATTGCGTATAGAGTTTTAAAGGGAGGCAATATGCTGTATAAAATGAAAAATATCAAACAGAAAATAAGGATTATGTTACACTGGAATGTCTTAATAGGATTTAGACATTTCAATAAAATTTAAACATTACATACTGTTTTGTCTAATTTCAGTATAGATTTCAATACTGTAACGTTGACAGGTCTAAGAGCATTAATAAGTTTCTTTTCAGACGTATGCTTCCAGTTTCCTTTCGATTATAGATATTTAGGACCTAGTTTGTTTTAGACCTTAACACAAAATTGAGAGAGCATAAGCATCTCTAATTCAATTATTGAACCAAAATTTATATACCCCAAGTATTTCACCAACGCAAGACATACTCTAGAGAATTAAGACAGCAATCATATTACTAACCAGCAGAGGGAGCCAAGTCAGTCCTGAAAGGGTAGGATTACAAAGGGAGACCACATGACTTCCTGTTTGTTTGTTTGACTGTTTGGCAGCTGTTCTCTTTTTGAGTTTGGTCTACCGAAAGCCAAGTAAAAGGATAGAAAGGCTACCAGTGTGTCAGATGTGGACAGGGCGACAATTTTAACTGTCAAAATTGTCTTGCATGAAGTAAAGTGAAAGAAAACATACTTCTGCTTAAATTAAGGACAACCCAGGGAGGAATTTGCAGCATAAAAGAGAATTCTTTAAAAACTAGATATTGAAAAAAAACAAAAAACAAAAAAACAAAAACTAGATATTGAAAGTTGAATAAAATATGCAAACAGTAAGATACTGATTTTCTTTCTAATACAGTTGGTGAAATTAATGTGGATCAGAACAAAGCAATTAAGCAGAGGAAAGTCAAGTAGAAATATAAAAGTGGAACTGTCTCAGTATTGCCACCTAAGATGGCAAACCATAGAAAACATTACCTTAGGATGATGATGAATTACCAGTCAGATAAAACCATGAGCCATTTTTTAATAAATCTACTTTTACCAAAACCTGAAATTAGGCTCTAAATAGACACATTTTAAAATTATAAAGTTGGTACAGATAAGCAGATTGACCTTACATTAAATTTATATTCCCTTTGATAAAGGGGTAAATGTTGAATAAAAATAATTATAGCAAAATAATATGAGATGGTTTTTCACTTTAGAAAATAGAATTGTTTCCACTACCCTTTATAAATATTATAAAGCAATATCTGTTTTGTGACAAAAGTATGGAGGAATGTAGTTGCTACATGATAATTGTACTGTCAGCTTATTTAATATATTCTGAGAACCTCAAAGTGCCTGATAGAATGATTATCTGAAGTAAAACTGTAAAAGCTGGGTGTTAGCTAACTGCATCAAAATGAAAAGCTTAAAAACCCAAGCAATTTTAGTCAAATAAATGCTAGCCTATCCACTTACTAATAAATGATAGCCTATCCACTTACTAATTGCATGTTTGTGGAAACTTAACTGTCTGAAGCACAGAAGGACAATGGATTCAGGCAAATTTTAGCTATAGGTACACTTATTTATGTGTTTATTCATTCCAAAAATATACTTCTTGAACACTTACAATCTCCAGAAGACCTAGAACTTACCTTCATCATGAACTGGACAGAATTCTTGTTGAAAGATTTAATTTCATTAAAATATATGAACAATCAAATTCAATATGTAACCCATTGAATCCAAGGAGTATGTAGAAGTATGTAGAGTATGTAGAAAACATGTAGAAGAAAATCATTTAATACTGAGTACTTCAAGGTAGATTGTAAACCTCTGTAGGTCAGTTCTTTATAGATTAGGTCAGTATAATACACTGACCGATTTATTTGCATCAGGTATCAAATCAGTTAATCATGGCAATGATATCCAAGAAATAAAATTCATCTCATGTCAGCCTTAGAAACATTTTAATGCCAAAAAAGCAATTCAATCAGTATTACTTTTTTCTTTAAAGATTTTATTTATTTATTTGAGAGAGCACAAGCTGGATAGGGGGGTAGTTGGGTGTGAGTGAAGGGTAAGAGGACGAGGGATAAGGAGACTCCGCTGATCAGGGAGTCCAGGGCAGGGCTCAATCCCAGGACCCTGGGATCATGACCTGACCTGAAGGCAAATGCTCATCCAACAGCCACCCAGGCACCCCAAGCCTGATCTTTCTAATTATATTTTAAATTCTGTTAATGTTTCCACCTGTGAAAAAATGCTGTGTTTTTAAAATTACATTAATAAGTGGCATTGCCTTGAACCATTTCCTTACAGACGAACATAATAATGGGTTAACTCATATCAAATTCCAATAAAAACTATGAACATTGTCACCAAAGTCAATATTGTAGAGTCTAAATTACGTAGGATAAGGGGCACCTGGGTGGCTCAGTTGGTTAAGCATCTGCCTTCGGCTCAGGTCATGATCCCAGGGTCCTAGGATCAAGCCCTGCCTGGAGCGCACATCCCCACATTGAGCCCCGCATCAGGCTCCTTGTTCATCATGGAGCCTGGTTCTCCTTTGCAGCTCAGCCTATTTGTGCTCTTCTCTCTGTTAAATGAATAAATAAAATCTTTAAAAAATATATGTAGGATAAGTTTTTCTTTTTTATCTAATTTTTATTTAATAATCTAAGTCTCTGACTGTAATGATAAAACCAAGCAAGAAAGGAAAAGAAAACAGCTCAATCCTTGTCTTATTCCAGAGTAGGGAATGACAACAGATGAGTAAAAGCAAGAAAGCAACTTCCAGTGAACAAAAGGGTTGAATAAAGGATGTCGCTCTCCCTAAAAAATTAAATATAAAAATTTAATCAGGAATTTAAAGCCACTGTCAATACTGTTTTATAACACTGCTTTTTGGACTTTTGAAATATTTTATTTTCTCTTTGAAAAAAACAGCACCAAAACCCAAGATGCTTTAGTAGTCTGGTTTCTCATTTATTAGTCTCTTTCCGTCTTACACTGTTGAATTCTGTCGCTCTCCTGAGGCACCTCTCTGATGGCGCTTTTTCAGTGCTGCCTTCCTATCATCAACATACAGTAGCTTTCTCAAATATATGCAGATGATTCCTCACGATCATGTCCAAACTATGTAACTTTTGCTTGATGTAAGGGGAAATAACTTACATTATGAATTTTAAAAAGCTAGTAATACTTGATAATACTTCAGATATACAAAAGTATTTTTAACTTGAAGAACTTACATTTTACAGGCTTTCTGTGAAAAATGTGGAATATCTGTGTTGTGCTAGGAGCTTAGAATTGATAAAGTGGAGTCTTGTGCTTACATTAAATTTTGTGAGCTTTAACTGTACCTACAATACTGCTGTAAAAACATCATAGCTGTGAAATCTGGCTTTAAGAAATGCTCACCAGAAAACTGGTTTGAAACTATTCTAACTATGATGTAACTCCTATATTTAATATAATAAAAGTATGACATCTGAATGAGTCTCTAATTCTCTGTATTTTTAGAATATTATTGTTTTCTAAGAGTATCAGAAGACAAGGGGCTGCTTTTTTCTAGATCTAGTTTTAATTAACATGAAATAGTGAGACTACCAGGAGGCATTTCCAGAGCCCTGGACTGGCAGGTGTTAATAAGGTCCTGGGCAAGTCCAGAACTGTGACTGTGTGGAGCTGCTGGGGTAGTTAGGACAAGCAAGCAAGGTCACACAAGTGCTGTGGTGAGTCTGTAGTTCTCCATTCACACCACCCTATGTTAACCCTCCGTGACTCTCAGCTCTGGTCAGGAGCCCAGGTTCTATCACAGAGTAGTATCTGTTGGTCTCACCATCTAAACAGAGATTTTACTTTTTTTTTTTTTTTTTTTTCAACTGAGGTGTAGTTGATACACAGTGTCTTAAAGAAATTTTGAATTTGTATATCCAGAGTTGGGGGATAAGTTTTCTTTACTAATTAATGCACATTTTTATTATTATAAACTATAGATCATTCATTCAACAAGCATTTGCCCAGCACCTGTGTAGTGTAATCTGATTACAAATGAATAAGCAGTCTCTTTCCTCTTGTAACTTGTCACAGAGGAAGACTAAATTAAGTGCATTTAAAACAGTGAGATAAATAACCAAGAGTTGTATCAAAAGTGCTATGAAAGTACGAGAGAGTGGGCGCCTGGGTGGCTCAGGTCATGATCCCAGGGTTCTGGGACCGAGCCCCACAATGAGCTCCCTGCTGAGCGGGAAGCCTGCTGCTCCCACCCCACTGCTTGTGTTCCCTCTCTCGCTGTCTCTGTCTCTCTGTCAAATAAGTAAATAAACTCTTAAAAAAGAAAAGAAAGTACCAGAGATACCTGGAGGGCTTGAGAAAAGCTTCATAGAATAGGTGAAATTTGAACATCAGTGAAGGATAAATAATTTTCCAGGCAGAAAAAGAAAGGAAGAAAGGAAATCAACCATTGTAAAGAAAGAAACACATAAAAATATATAGGTGCATGAGAAAGTTCCTTGTATTTCATAATCTAGAAATTGGTTTGGTTAGAGTGCAGATTATGTAAGGAGGATGGGATCCGGTTCTCTAGCATAAAGCATGGGGATATTACCTCACACTCAACAGGGAAGCATTAAATAATTTTACATCCAAGATAATAGATACATCCAAGATAAAATACAAGATAAAACTTGCATTTTAGAATAACTCTGCAAATTCACATTAAAAAGAAGTACCTATTACATGGGGGGAAAAAACCACAAAATACTTAGTCAAAGTGTGGTTAATCTGCAAGTTTCATGCAATTTAGAAATGCATATCGAGCTGAGTATTCATACTCTGACACAATACTTTCTCATCTGCTCTCCTCATATAGCTGTATTACTTTTGTAATTTCAATCAAAACAAGAAGAAGCATAGGCAACTGAATGAAGGATGGAATGTGAATGAGGCTGGAGAAATGTGAATCAAAAAGAAAACTAATGTAGTTTGTTCAAGTGAGATGTGAGGGCTGAGCTATGGTAGCCTGGCTGGAGAGGGGGAAGAAGACTTTAAAGATAAAGTAGAATCTAGGACTTGTTGAATCAATGAAGATGTAAGGTAAGAGAAAGTGGTGTGGGGAGGACTCTGGCAATTCAGGTGTAGTTCTCTAGATGGACTCTGATGTCATTAAGTGAGATAGACATACAGGAGAAAGTGTAGGCTGAAAGCAGAGAGGAATACAAACAAATCAGTTTGAGATCAATTAAATTTGGGTTGCCTATTAGACTTCCCATTAGAAATACACAGAAGGCAGCTGAAAATATGTATGGATACTCAGGAAACAGAGCTGGAGATAAAGATATGAGAGTTATCTTCATATATATGATAGTTGAAGCCACAGGGTGGAGACCAGGGAAAATCTATGAAATGAAAAGGAGCCAAAGAACTAACTATAAGGACTAAGGAAAAAGCAAGCTACCCAAGTTTGCTATGGTTTAATAATGCACCACTTTCCCCCTAAAATATCTGAGAAGGACCCTTTTTACATACAAGACCTTGAGTTAAATATTATAATAAATGCTTGGCTCTAAAATCAATAGCCCATAAAATGTTACTTTATCTAATTTTGGAAGTTATTCAATTATTGTCTCTCTTACCTTTTACTAAAAAATGGAAGAGTAATGGAACAGAGGTGGATTTCCTAAGAGAATAATGGAAAAGGTTAATGACATTTTACTTTTAAGCAGCAAATTCGTTTTTAACATTTTATTTTTTTAAGTAATCTCTACACCCAACATGGGGCTTGAACTCACAACCCCAAAATCAAGAGTTGCATGCTTTTCTGGTTGAGCCAGCCAAGTGCCCCAAAGCATCAAATTCTTCTTAACATCACATAATACTTACAACCCAGATCTAGAAAGTTTAGTTACAGCTTTTAAACTTTCCAAGTAATTTCTGTCTATACTAGTCCACATGCCACTCCAATCCAATCCACACTTCTACCTGATTGTTCTTGCTGCTTCACTTAAATCATTTCTTCTTAACCCCCATTTCTCTTACTAACCCTCTAATAATATCTACCCAGTCACCATGGGTTTCCAGTATCCCCACACATTCTGATTCCTTTAAAAGTCAATGGTGATATCACAGTCTTCATTGTTCCGGTCACCTAGAAGTAAGACAGAAACTAACATAGCATGGAAATGAAAATTATGCAAAACATAACATATTCCAAGATATCCATATTTTTCAATAATGAACCACAATAGTTAGAAATCTATGTGGGCCACATACAGTTTAAGTAATAACAATAAGAGAGTTATAGGATGCCTGGGTGGCTCAGGCAGTTAAGCATCTGCCTTCAGCTCAGGTCTTGATCTCAGGATTCTGAGATCCAGCCCTGCTTCCATCTCCCTGCTCAGCGGGGAGTCTGCTTCTTCCCTCTCCCTTTGCCCCTCCCCCACTCGTGCTCACTCTCTCTCTCAAATAAATAGAACCTTTTAAAAAATAACAATAATGGGATTATAGTCTATAAACCATTCAAAAGTATTGTCTCATAGTATCCAAACAGCTTATTCAGCTTTATTCTTAAAGAGGTGTACGATTTATAACCAATTTTGAAAAATCAAAGAGGATATTGTTTTACAACAGACCAACTTTGCTGAAGAATGAAGGGCTGTTCAACAAATGGTACTGGGACATCTGGATGGCCACATGCAAAAGAATGAAGCTGAACCCTAACTTTTCATACCATATGCAAAAGTTAATTCAAAATTCAAAATGACCTAAATGTAAAAGCAAAAACTATAAAACTATTAGGAAAAAAAAACATAGGGGGAAGGATACTTAGATACCGAAAGCTAGAGCAACCAAAAAATTAATAAATAAATTGGATTTCAAAATTAAAAACTCTTGTGTTTCAAAGGACACACAAAAAAAGAAAATGAAAACCCTACAGAATGGGAAGAAAATATGCAAATCATATATCTGACCTTATCTAAGGATCTATATCTAGAATATATAAAGAAAACTTATAAATCAATAAGTAAAGTAACAACCCAATTTAAAAATGGACAAAAGATCTAAACATATATTTCTCCAAAGAAGAAATACAAATGGCCACTGAGCATGTAAAAATATGTTCAACATTAGTCACCAGAAAAATGCAAATCAAAATCACAATGAGATACCACTCAAACCCACTGGGATGGCTAGAACAAAAAAATCAGATAACAAATATTGGCAAAGATGTAAAAAATAATGGAACCCTAATACACTTCTGGTAGGAATATAAAATAGTGCAGCCACTTTGGGAAACAGTTCGGCAGTTCCCGAAATAATTAAACATCTAGTTGTCATATTACGCAACAACTCTACTCCTGGGTATATGCCCAAGGAAAATGAAAACATATGTCCACACAGAAATTTGTACACAAATATTTACAGTGGCATTATCTGGAATCACCAAAAAGTGGAAACAACCTAAATGTCCCCCAACTGACAAATGTGTAAACAAAATGTGGTATATCTACACAATGGTACATTATTCGTCCATAAAACAGAATGACGTACAGATACGTGCTGCAACATGAATGAATCCTGAAATCATTATGCTAAGTCAATCACATTAGACCTCATACTATATGATTCTATTCATTTGAATTCCAGAATAGGGAAAGCTATAGAGATATAAAGTAAGTTAGCAGTTGCTTAAAGCTGGGACTCTGTGGGGGTGAGTGGGTGGGAGGGATGATAGCTAAAGGGTACCAGGTTTCTTTCTGTGGTAATGAAAATGTTCTAAAATTGACTGTGGTAATGCTTGAATGCATCTGTAAGTAGACTAAAAACCATTTGAATGTACACTTTAAATGAGTGACTTGTATGGTATATAAGAATTCTATATCAGTAAAGCTGTTAAAACAAAAAGACTCTATCTAGGCAGGGCACATCTCAATTGTCACTCTAGGTTTATATTACTGAAAGTGGCCCTCAATTCAATTTCCATGGTTTTGGGAAACAGAATATAACATACATTAATGGAGTTGGAAAACTCATATTGCAAGAATTTGGCCACAGAGCCAGAAATTCCAGAATAGTAATGTGTGATGTATACATCCATCTTCAACTTACTAGGGTTACTGTAGGTTCTTGGTAGGTGTAGTTTGCCTTCAGCTCAATCAGTTCCTCTTAAGTAGAGCCATTTTGACAAGGCAGATGCTTAAAATATTCAAATACATCGTTCTAACGTCAGCTGCAGAAACTTAAAGCATAATTCATGCTTTTGAAAATTTGTGAATTTCATTAGAAATCCTGACTTTATTTCTACCAAATAGCTTGGCAGTTCTTCAAATTCTATGATTCCACTTAGCACAAGGCAGTTCTGATATGGGACATGAATGCACACTACATGTCACAACTACCCATTCCCCATGTTCTGGCTTCAATATTAATAATCATAGTTCCTTCACTGACTCAGCAATTCTTTTTTCTTTTCTCTGCAGTCAGTCTCAAGTTCACTTTAGTCAAATATCTTGCTTACAACACCAAACAGGAGTTATAATCATGTAAGCTATTTGGGTTCTGTTATGAACTAAACATTTGTGTCCTCTGCTAAAATTCCTATGTTGAAGTACTACCTCTCAATATGATGCCATTTGGAGAAAGGGCCTTTGAAAGATAAGCAGCTTTAGATGAGGTCATGAGGGTACAGCCCCCGGATAGGATTAGTGCCCTTAGGAGAAGAGGAAGGGAACCAAAGACTCCTCTCTCCTCTATGTGAGGATATAGCAAGAAGGCAGCCAGGAAGAGAGCCCTTACCAAGAACCAAAGACCTAGCACTGTGTCTTGAACTTCCCAGCCTCCAGGACTGGGAGAAATAGGTGTTTGTTCCTTAACCCACCTAGTCTACGGTATTTTGTTATAACAGCCCAAGATGGCTAAGACAGGCTCAGATAAAGTTGGGTCCCTTTTATTACAAAAAGTTTTAGATCTGGAGTAGCATTAGTATAACTCTCTTCAACAAGTTTCTACAATCTAGCCATTTTACTGCATTAAAATTAATCCATGGCATTTAGAACAGCAGAATGACAACTGTAATAACAAAATACTTAGAGTAATCTGAACAAGAAATATGTGACATCTAAAGAAAAAATGTATAAAATTTTATACCCCAAACTATAAAAAGTTGGAAGAAGAGAATTGTCCTTAAGTTAATTATAGGCTTTTTTAGAACTTGAAAAAATGATTCTAAAATTCATATGGAATAATAATGAAAAATGGACAAAGACATTTTTAAAAAGAGTTATTGGGGTATCTGGCTGGCTCAGTTGGTAGAGCATGCAACTCTTGACCTTGGAGTTATAGTTCAAGCCCCACACTGGGCATAGAGCTTACTTTAAAAAAAAAAAAGTTATTGGTGGAAAAAACTCTTCTTCCTAAATATTAAAAACACATTATAAAGCTAAAATAACTGTAACATAACTCATAGAATTTACAGATAGTTGGAGGAAATTCCAGTATGTCATAACACAGAGGGGAAGGATAGACTATTTAATGACTGATGCTGGGAAATGTCTTTTTGTAAATGCAGTTTTGTTCAAGCCAGAAACCTAGCAATCTTCCTTAACACCTCCCTCCTTCATGTCCCCTATACCCGGTCAATTTAATCAATCACAAAATCCTGTTCATTCTGTCTTCAAAATATCTATTGAATCTGTTCCCTTCTCTGTCTCCAGTGACAACTTAGTGGTCAGTCATCACTGGCAACCAGAATTGGCTGCCATCATTTCTCAACTATTACTACAATAGTCTACTTACTGGGCTTCTGGCATCCACGAAGTCTCCCTCCAGTTCTTTTTCCTGCAGCCACAGTAGTGTTTTGAAAACATAAATTTGACCATATAAACCTCCTCTTAAAACTCTTAACTGGTTTTCATTACTCTTAGGATAAAGATTAAAATTCTTAACATTGTGCCAGGCTCTGCATAGTGTGTCCCTGCCCACCTCTCTAGTCTCATCTCACATTAATCTCTACCTTGCAGTTCATGTTCCAGACACTGGCTCTCTTCCCAGCGCTCAGAATGGTACCATGCATCCTGCTGCCAAGAACTCTGCAATTGCTTTCCTTTAGGGTTTTTATATCACTTTGCATTTATACATTCATTGGTTTGACTATTTGATTTATGTCTGTCTTTACTATATAAACTGCAAGTTCCACTAGAGTAGAGACCATGTCTGGTTTACTAGCACCTAACAGAATACATGTATGATAAATATTCATTGAATGTATAACTGAATAAACAAATGAATAAAAAATAAACTAGATTCCCATATTATATTCACTAAAATAAATTACAGATGAAATTATAAATTTTACATTCTAAAACAAAATAAATTAATTTTGAAAAATTATAGATTACTTGTTAAATATAAGATTACTTGGTAAAAGATGAGAACAAATTTTTTAAATAAATATTATGAAAGAACACTGCTTATAATATCAAAGAAAAACTTAAATGTCTTCCAATCGAATGTTTTCATATATATATATAGATATGTATATCTATATATCTCACGTTTTTAGAGAATATTAGATTATAGGAAAATAAGCACATAATAGAGCATAAGAATCAGAGAGAGAGAGAGTGAGTGTGTGTGTGTGTGTGTATAAAATGATCCCAATTCTATAATTTAAAAATGGGTTGGAAAGTATACCAAAAAATTATCTCTGAAAGGTAGATTTAAAAGTAATTGATTTTCTTTTCCATGCTTACCTTTTTTTAATCCAAACTTTTTATTTCTGACCAAGAACAACTAAACAATGTTATTAAAGAATTACTCTGGATATTGCTGAGTATAGACAGAATATTTTATTAAACTTTCATGGAATGGAGAACTATCATGTTATTCATAATCTATTCAGAACTTAAAAGTGATTGAAAATTATCCAGTTTATCTTTATTAGACTAATAGTATCCTGAAGCTAAAATATAACCAAAAAAATCTTGAAACAGAAACTAAAGAAAATCTCAATTAAATAACAAAAAATATTAATTCAACAGTAATTTAGAGAATCCACCATAATAGTGTTCATAACAGGACTGCAAAGATGTGAACTTATCCATATAACATATAGTACATCATATCAGTTAAGTCAGAAAAAATACATATGATCATCTTAATAGATGCATAAAATGTATTCAACATCCATCATATGTAAACTCTCTTAGAAAACAAAACAGTGGGGATGGGAAATTATTCAATAAATAGCAGTGTGAAATCTGGACATTTGCAAAAATATATTTAGTGACTCATTCATAATTCTACCTACTTGAAACAGGTAGAATTAAAAATCAAGCAGCACTTAAGTGATTTCTACCAAATTTTTGATTGAGGATTTCAAAGGTTAGGAAAGTATTAAAAAAAACTTTTAAAAAGAAAAACTTTTAAGATATAATATTCACAATTATAGGCCAAACAATCCAACATTTCTTGGATTAATGATCAATCTAAATTTTAAGTAGAAAGTTCATCCCAGTGGTATAAGCTAAGCAGACTTCTATAGTGAGTGACAAGTCAGAGACTTCATTTGTTCTTTAGTATTTTGCACAGGACTTAACACATATACAATAATATATTCTTAATGGAATCTATTCTTTTTCTTTTTTTAAATTTATTCTTTTTTTTTAAAAAGACTTTATTTATTTATTTGACTGAGAGAGAGATCGTAAGTAGGCAGAGAGGCAGGCGGGGGGCGGGGGGGGGGGTGGTGGTGGTGGTGTGTGTGGACAGGCTCCCTGCTGAGCAGAGAGCCAGGGCTGTGCTCCATCCCAGGACCCTGAGATAATGACCTGAGCCGAAGGCAGAGGCTTAACCCACTGAGCCACCCAGGTGTCTGGAATCTATTCTTTTGAAAAATGTATCTTTCCCTCCAACTAATCTTGCAGTTACAGCAGCAACACACTGCTTGGCTAGCATGTAGTACATATTTATTGAATGAATGACCCACAAATGATCAAACTTTAATTAAAAATTAAATGTATCTGGGTTTCCCCCTCTTCTGATACATTATCAGGGCAAAGAATATCCTATAGCTTGGAACAAAATCTAGGGAGAAACTCCATGGATTGTAAATTGGGATAGGACTTATATTACACATTTTGTCAAGTCACTAACTTTTTTGTGAACAGGTTGACAATATGATATTGTCTGTACCAAATCTATTTTAACATTAATTAATTACACTGAGTCACTATACCACTATTACCCAAATATTTCACAGAACATTAGTTCTGTAAAATGATCCAGAAATAAAGATTCTTTGGCCATATTTCCCTCTTGACAATTTATCATGCATGTCAACATGTTGAATGTTCTGAAAAGTTCCTCAGTAAAGAAACCTGGTAAATTATGCTTAATTCAATGTTTTTGATTATGAAACCTTTTTATCATAAACCCCTATTACTGTCTTTAATATTAAAGTACTTTTCTGTGGAAAAACACATTACCTCATTCCAAATTCAAGTGATAATTATGCAAACATTTTGGAAATGGAAGAAAGAGACATTGTTCAAAGTTTGTTTCCTAACTAAATCAAATAGGCCCACATGGTTAAAACAGGGCCGGTCTCTTAATTACATATTCTTAGAGCTTATGGGTTTTTGTTATAAGTTTGTTATGTAAGTCAACACATATTCACATTTACCTTTATCTAATACTTTTAACAATTTGAACCAGGTTTTAAAAGTAACTTATGAAAATATAAAGTAATTTATTCAGGTAAAATCAGTAAGATTTTAAAAAATTTTAAAGGATCAGGATTTATATGGAGGAAGAAATGCAGTTTAGCAAGAATGGGTCAATTTTTAGCCTATTTTCATAAAATAGAAACAAATATTACATCCTAAAATGTTATATTTTTATGTCTAACCTTTGTTAAGTTGGAATTTCATGTCTATATGAAATAGAGAATTTCATTAAGCGCAAACCTTAAACACTTAGATTTAAATAATTAATTGATAGAGCTTGGGATAATCACTTAACTCTTACTACTAAGTTGCTTAACTCTCTAAACCCTTATTCCCTCATCTATAAGCTAGACATTATTGTGGCCAACTAATATGGTTAAGGGTAAGAATTAAAGGAGATACACTTGTAATGTTTTAGCACTATGCTAATCAATTTTAAATAAAAGTGATTATTTAATGTGTAATTCTAACTCTGATATTAGGCAAATTATCCCAAATAACCTAGTTCTGTATTTTTTTAAGGTTTATTTATTTATTTATTTGACAGACAAAGATCACAAGTAGGCAGAGAGAGAGTCAGAGAGAGAGGGGGAAGCAGGCTGAGCAGAGAGCCACATGCAGGGCTCCATCCCAGGACCCTGAGATCACGACCTGAGCCTAAGGCAGAGGCTTTAAACCACGGAGCCACCCAGATGCCCCAACCCAGTTTTGTATTTTTAAAATACTATCTAGCTCATAGAACTCATGTAAATATTTTGTAATGAAAATTTTTTTTTAAAAAATCCCCAAATTCCTCTTGAGAATTTAAAAATGCTTTCCCTCTTTAATTTCTCTCTTCTATCAAAAAATAAAGATCACCAGTTAACTTTTCACAGATTTTTCTGAAACTTCCTATGTTACTAAAATTATAAACCAAGAAACCCTTGGCTTTACTAGAAATGAATATGCTGTGACTATGATAATATAAGATTGTTTCAATTTCGTTGATAAATAAACTGTTTGAAAATGATTGGCCCAAGTCACGGAGAATTTATGGAAAAGGCAAAAATAAGCTGTGCAAGTCCCATACTCAATTCATCACCACATGTAATAAAAGCCCAGGCTATAATACAGCTACTCACACTCAGGTTATCACAGAAATTGTATATGTACTACAGCATGATTAATTATTGCTTACTACATGCTCCAGAAAAAAATTATTAATGTTCTTAAAGATTTAATCGGTTTAAAAGAAATTATTAAAAAATACTTCACACATCTTAGACTCTTAACGACAGAGAAAAAACTGGGAGTTGATAGAGGGGGGTGGGTGGGAGATGGGCTAGATGGGTGAATGGTATTAAAGAGAGCACCTGCGAAGAGCACCTGTTATTGTATGTAAGTGATGAATCACTGAATTCTACTCCAGAAACCACCTTGTAGTGTATGTTAACTAAGTAAAATTTAAATAAAAACCAAAATAACAAAACAAAAGAAAAAAAAACCTTCTACATCTTCAATTCTGCTTTGGTTAAAAGCATATGTATACTATTGTGGGAGAGCAGCCTGAATCCCATGTCTACATTTTTAATTTGGCTCTACCACGACCTAGTAATGTGACCACTTTAAATGAATCTTTGTGGCTAAACTGTTTTCAGCTTAAAATAAGGAAGATAACCTAAGAACTGCTCGTATTTTACTTAAAGGCAGGATGTACCTGTGGTGAGAGCATGGAATTAGAAGGCAGATCTGGGGGCACCTAGGTGGCTCAGTGGGTTGAGCCTCTACCTTCGGATGGTGTCATGATCTCAGGGTCCTGGGATGGAGGCCCATGTCTGGCTTTCTCCTCGGCGGGGAGCCTGCTTCTCCTTCTCTGCCTGCCTCTCTGCCTACTTGTAATCTCTCTCTCTGTGTCAAATAAATAAATAAAATCTTAAAAAAAAAAAAAAGGCAGATCTAGGCTCTTATCCTTGCACTATAGTAATTCTTACTAGTTTGTATCTTTCAGAAAATTACTTCCCCAAACGAAAGCTCATTCTTTTTTTCAGTGAAAAGTAAATGAGGTAAATCATGTAAAGTTCCAGGTAGGTGCTGAATAAAAGTTACTATCTCTCCGTCACATCTATACTTCCCTCGTTCCTTGTAGATCCTTGCCTTTTTCTTTGGACTGATTTCAGCCAGTAACCAAATATCTGGGCACGTGGATATTTTTATTTATTTTAAGCACTAAAAGTCACAAAAATCAAATGACGTTTAATATAATTACACACGTCATGAGTAAACTTCACTGAAAATGATGCATTTGCAGGAAACCAGAGCTGACCTGGTAAATCCAAGTCGAACAGTTTTCCTCCTCTTACTGTACACAGCCAGCTTCTCATGAGTCTTAAATATTTCAGGTGTTTAAGTTTACTGCAGATTCTATTTATAGTATTTGAGCACAACCCACTTGCCCTCCCAGCCCTGACCTTTTCCGCACCTGGGGGAAGAGGTCCAGAGCTAAGCATTTGTATTAGCGGTTGGTAGTTTTGGGGGATCCATGAAGAGGGCCAGGTGAGTGTTTGTATTTGTGGGAGGAGACTCAGTAACAGGGCCATGGTGTTAGAGAATCAGCTTTTTAGTAATCAGGAGAAAAGCTGTGAAGCCAGTTACCTGAGCGGGAAGCCTCGGATTAAACCATTCTTCCCCGTGAGTTCCTATTTGGGAAAGAAGGAGGATACCATCTTCAAATTCTCAAATCAGCTACACTTATTTTATTGCACAAGTTTGTTGATTGTAACTTATTCTATTGATTTCATCGCTGAGGGTGAAGTTCTCTTATTCAGTATTCAGGGAGAAGTAATATTTGTAAGAAAATCTTCCCCCACCGCTGCGGGAAAATGGAATCGTCCAGTGGCGGTCCGAGTGGTCCATACTCCGCTCAGCTAGTGGCTCCGCGTGTACCTTGCTGGTTCTATGTGGTTCTGTATTTGGCCACGTGGATAGTTGTGTGTGTGTATTGGGGAGGAGAGCAAGGGGCTGTAAATTATAGTACAGAGAAGACAGTTTTCTTATTTAAAGTCTGAACGCTAATAGAGATTTTAGAAAGTATATATAATGAAAAAAAGAAGGAAAATACTCTTAAAGAATTGCGTAGATATTACAATACTTAAAACTACAAATGAACCAGTTTTATTTGTACTTTTTATGTAATTGACAATGATATAAATTAAGTGGGCTTCTTTGAATACTTTCTAAATATAAAGCATTAGATATAGTTTAGAGTTTGTGAAAAATGAAATGTGAAGTATATTTTTTCAAATGAGAACAGCTTTATATTTTTCTGACTTTAATTTTAATACATGATCATTGTTTCAAAAGGCAAAACAATGCACAAAGTCATACGAGAAGAAAGTAAAACCACCTGAAATCTCACCATTCAGATAAGCACTATTAAAATTTCATTAAACAATTTTCTAGTCATCTTACGATGTATACACACACACAGACACACATATATGCATATTTACTATAATCTTATGTAACTGGACATTCTATATGCATGCTGCCTTGTACGCTGCTTTCTAATAAAATATTATGTTGTGTACATCTTATGTCATTATTTTACAACTGGGTGGTATGATTGAACAACAGGTTATTTACTCAACTTTTGTTGAAGGACAATTGTTTTCAATATTTTTATAACATATAATAACACTATAGAGAATATCTATATTATCTATAATCTTTGGGTTCTTTTTGGGTTATCTCCTTAGAATAAACTTCTAGAAGTAGAATTGCTGGAGCAAAAGAAAATTATATTCATTTAAAAATTTGGTAAAAAAAAAAAATAGATCAATTTACAATCCCAAACAGTACAAGAGAATGTCCATTTCTCAACACTCTCAACATCAGCAAGTATTATAAGCCCTTCTAAACTTTGATAATCCCAAATGTTTTTCTATATTTCCTTTTTTTTGTGTTTTTGTTATTAATTAAGCTGAATATCTTTTCTTATGTTTGTTATTCATTTGCATTTCATCTTCTGACACTTTTCATGTTATTTACATATTATCCTATTGTAGCAGACATCTATCTCAATTATTTCTAAGAACTTCATCTATTATATTAACCTCTTGTTTGTATTAACAAATATAAACATGTTTTTCTGAGTTACTTACCTTGTAACTTGCCTACATGTATTTTAGACATATATTTATTTAAAGTTGTCAAATCTATATTTTTATTATCCTTACTACTTGATTACAGAATTTTAAAGGGTAAGAATACAAAAATTCATAAAGTAGATACTCTTCCTCAGGTTGTCCACCAATTTCTGAGGTATGTCAGGGTGATTCATTTGCTTGACTTATCCTCTACCCTCCCAAAAGTCGTTTTATAAAAGTCTACCCATAAAAATTTCATTACAGTGTCACAACCTAATCAATACTGTAACCAGAAAGCAACCCTAATCTAGGGGTAGCTCACATACAATAAGAGACGATTCATTTTCACATAACTCCAGCTTTCCCAGGTATCCACAACATTCACACAGACTCTAGAGGAAAGCCCCAGCCCCAGAAAAGCGTACCAAAGTCTAGACCAAAATCCAGACCCTGTTACCTTTTATACCCTGATAAACAGCATGAAGTCTATGCCTAATTTTCTCAGGACATTAATTGTCACTATCAACCACTGCTATTTTAGATAACACCTCCATGAACATTGTTTCATGAAAAGCTTTTTCTTCTTTTAAGTTGTCCTGGAAAAAAATTACAGAAGCGGGATTATTGGATCAAAGGAAATAAATATTTATATAGCTCTGGTTATTTCTATCAAGTGAACAATACCCCTAAAATTGTGCTTTTGTTCCTTTTCAACTTTAATGGTTCTGAGTGTTATTCACAATTATTTTTTTAGTTTACTAAGCATAAGAGAAGTAAATTGTAGTTTTAATTCATATTTCTTTGACTTTTCCACATACTTTAGGTTTCCATTTTCTTTTGTATATATTTTGTATTAATTTTTATTTATGTATGTATATATTTTTAAAGATTTCATTTATTTGAGAAAGAGTGAGAGAGAGCATAGAGGGAAAGAAAGAGGGAGAAGCAGATTCGCTGCTGAGCAGGGAAGAAGCCCACTGCAGGGCTCAATCCCAGGACCCTGGGGTCATGACCTGAGCCCAAGGTAGACATTTAACCAATTGACCCATCCAGGCACCCCTTTATTAATTTTTTAAAAGCATGAATAAATTTGTCTTGATCTAGAGATTTAAAATAGGTAGGAAAAACTGGAATAGTTCCATTTTAAAAGGGAAGAAAATGTACTTTTTGAGCAGAAAAAGAAATAAAAATACAAAACAATAATTCCATTCTTAATCCCTGGTTCACTTTCCTCTAATCTTTGAAGTCATTTCACATGTGTAATCAAATTTAGAATTGGGCCTAAGATGTATTTTCCACACTGCAGATAGAATTATCTTGTAGAAATACAGGCTTTAACCCACTTAAATAAAAGTCACCAATGTGGAACATTGCTTCTCAACCTCTCCATGATCCGACCTCTGTCCACCCTTTCAATTTCGGTATGTGACCCTCACTCTCAATATTGGCTGTCTATTACATTAGTTCAGGAAACCTCTTGTCCTAAGTACTCAGACACTCTTCCTTCAGCCTAAAAGCTTTTACCGCACCCTCTTCTACCTTTGTTCTTCAGGGGACTCTTGGAACATTGTGTAGTTTGGTGCAGGTGGTCAAGAAATTATTCCTTTAAAATGACAATTACACAGAGATCATGTTAAGAAAAACAATACAGAAACATAGCTAGGGCTTCTCCAAGAAACCTCATGCAAATGAGGCACCGTGAATTTTAAATTTCACAGTAAATCCACCTCTGGGTGTATACCTGTCTTACTTCTATTACAGGGTCATGATGATCAAAAGAGAGAACATTATCCAGAAAAAAACCTGAAATTTAAAGCAGTACACAGTAGCTATCCTCTTTCTTTTTATAGGAACAACAATAAAGGCTTAATCTCAATGAATCGATACATTTTTACCTAGGTTGACAAATGGACCTAATCATTTATTCATTTCATTTTTGAGCTACTCTACTCTTTAGGGGATGTTAGCCTGTCTATATTGTGCACGAATCAGCCACAGCAATACATTTCACTTGAATTGATATATTTTTCCTTAAGGCTACTAGTTGCATTTATTTTATTTTATTTCATTTTATTTGCTTATTTTTTTAGTAGTTTCTACACCCAATTGGGTCTTGAACTCACAACTCAGAGATCGAGAGTTGCATGCTTGATCTATGCCAGTCAGGCATCCCCAGGAGAGTAGTTGCACTTAAAAACACATATTTTGATGAGCCTGTGGCATCCTCCAAGAAGAGAAGTTAAACGATTCGATATGAGAAATGTTGGTGAGACTGATTTTCTGGTCATTGACAGTTACTGGTTAGTTGTTAGATTTTCAGTACAACATGTACTTGTAAAAAGAGACTCAGCTGATAAGTGATAGAGAAGAAGGGGCCAAAGGACAGTGAGCTGAGCAGAGGGCAGGAAGACAGTCTCTTGGAGAAGAGACAGAGAGACGAGGATGAAGACAAACTCCATCGACCTTGCAGTTTGCTTTTGTACTAGCTTGGGACAAACAGGCATAATGATGAGTGTCATTTTTCTATACTGTTATGAAATATTTGTATTATTTTACTTTTCAATTGCTTTAGTTATATGCAAATGAAAGTTTATTCTAATTTTTTGTAGTTCAAAGTAAAACAAATCTATAATAGATATTCATCTTAAGAATTTATAAGTATTTAAATATGTATTACGCCTATAATTAAAAATTATTTTCAAACTATTTCTCATAGTTATTCATTCATTCAGTTAGCAAATACTTATTGAACACCTAACAAATATTTACTGAGGAACCATTTTAAATGCTAGGGATACAGTGGTAAATAAGAAAGCTTGTATTCTAGTGTGTAAAAACAATCAATAATTAAAAGAACAAATAAATATTGAATATACAAGTGTAATAAGTATTGCGAAGAAAAATAAAGATGATAGGGAATGATGGCAGATGGTCAGGGCAAGGCTGTCTGTAGAGATAGCATTGGAGGAGAGATGTGAATGAAATAAGAGGTGAGCCATGTGAGTGTCTGGAGAACAGTCTTCCAAACAGAGGAGAATAAGAGTAAAGATGAGTAAGATGTACAAGATGAGTAAGAACTTGGCACGTTGCAGGAACAGCAAGAAGGCTATTTTGTTTCTGGAAGAGTAGGGTTTCTGAAAGAATGAACCAAAAGACAGATCCCTGTTCTCCTGGAACTTAGTCATATCAGAGGGAGAGAGACAAAATGAAAACACCATCACCTAAGTATATGTTGGGTGGTGACAAGTGGTGTGAAGGAAAGAGCAGATCAGAAGGGGAAGGAGAAAGAGAGAAGTGCTGTTTTAGATGGGGGGGGGGGAGTAGGGGGGGGCGGGGGGGAGGTGAGAAAAGGCTCCTGAGCCGAGATAATATTTAAGGAGAACCTTCACTGAAGAGGAGGAGTGAACCACATAGATATCCAAGGAAAAGAGAAAGGCAGGAGAACTGTGAGTGCAAAAGCCCTGAGATGTTTAGAAAAAAGCAAAGAGTGTGGAGGAAAGTTTGCCAAGAAGAAAAAATGGTAGGAGGTGAAGTTGGATTTGCAGCCAGCAGCAGAATTGGTTGGAATTTGGAGGTCTTCAGATTTATCCTGAGAGAGATGGGGTGCCAGTGGGTGGTTATGAGCAGAGGAGTAGCATGGTATGATTTACATTTTAGAAGGCTTACTCCGTCTGCTTTGTTTGGGAACAAGGGTGGAAGCAGGGAGACCAATTAGGAAGTCATCTGGGTAATCTAGGTGAGAGGCAAAGGTGTTTGGATTAGTGGAGGTGGTGGAAAGGGGTCAGAGTCTGGATATATTTTGAAGGTAGAGCTGACAGGATCGAAGAATGATTAGCAGTGGGGTGTGAGAAAATAAGTACCAGCTGGACAGCACTTGCAAAAATCCAGGCAGAATTATGTATTTATAAATGTAATTCAATTTGAAAAATGTACATTTTAATTATTCAAAGACGTGTTAATCATACAAATACAGATTTGATCAATCCATTCAACTAAGTTCTTTTAAATGTAAAATTCTGATGAAATGTGAGAAATAATTCTCTTGTTTTTGCTTTTTATTTAGCATCTGGCTCATAAAAACACCACTTATAATGTAAAAAAAAAACCACTTGGCAACAAATTCACCAAATACTTGTTAAGCTTGGCGCTATACAAAGATTTGAGGACGTGTGATCAATAAGGTGCTGGTCTGAAATAATATTTAATCTTCAAAATTACTATCCTTAGGGGCACCTGGGTGGCTCAGTGGGTTAAGCCTCTGCCTTCAGCTCAGGTCATTATCTCAGGGTCCTGGGATCAATCCCCGCATTGGGCTCTCTGCTCAGCAGGGAGCCTGCTTCTCTCTCTCTCTCTCTGCCTGCTTCTCTACTTCCTTGTGAGCTCTCTCTCTCTCTGTCAAATAAATAAATAAATAAAATCTTTTTAAAAATTACATTTTTAGGTAGATACTCTGACATTAATATCCCTGCTAATGTCGGTGACATAATATTATATAATATCACAATGTATTTTCAAAAATAAAAGTGGTCCCTATTATAATGTTGATTTTGGGAAATAGGTCTTCCCTCCAGGCTGACTTAGTGGTTGTGGCCTTTATTTGTAAATTGTTTTAATTTTATTGGAATGGAGATTGATTTAAAATCCATGTAAGGTAATAAAGAGCCATATGACAAAGGAGTTTTTGTGTACATTTGATTCAATTTAATTATGCTTGATTTAGGTTTTTTCTTCACTGGCCAGAGGAAAACTATTTGAAGAATCTGTTGTTATATCACATTTATCATTACTACCAAGCCAGAATTTTTATCTGATTCTTTTGGAAACATTCTTAATTCATCTAGTGAATGTTGTACTACCTTTTCAGACTGTATCTCTTTATGACGATACTATACAGTATTTTTAAAGAAATATTTCCTCAGTTTCATTCTTTTTATCCTGTCTAGAATATCATTACTGGCTCTCTTTTTCTGCCACACAGGTATGACCTTTTTTTTTTTTTTAAGATTTTATTTATTTATTTGACAGAGATCACAAGTAGGCAGAGAGGCAGACAGAGAGAGAGGAGGAAGCAGGCTCCCCGCTGAGCAGAGAGCCTGATGCGGGGCTTGATCCCAGGACCCTGGGATCATGACCTGAGCCGAAGGCAGAGGCTTTAAACCCAATGAGCCACCCAGGCGTCCCTAACTTTTTTTTTTTTTTTTTTTTAGGTAGGGAGAGCAAGTGCATGTTTGCAAGATGTGGGAGGGGGTGAGGGAGAGAAAGAATCCCAAGTAGGCTCTACATTCAGCAGAGTCCGTCCTGGGGCTCTATCCCATGACCCCAAGATCATGACCTGGACCAAAATCAAGAGCCAGATGCTCAATTGAGTTACCCAACACAGCTATAACCATTTTAAAGGCATATGCTATTTGTAAAACGTAGTAAATTTCTTTCATGCCTATATGGAAGAGAACCATACTTTTTTCTACTGTTCTGTTGATGAGAAATACTAAGTAATAAAGGATTTAGTATTTCATGAGTAATTATTTATACCATGACTTTTTGGTAAAAGAAAGCACCTATAAATGTTTTCCTTATCTGTAGAAACACTAACTCATAAATACAACAGTTTTCTCTCCCATTGGCAGACTTTTAAAATCTAAAGTACATTTCTGCCTTAAATAATATTTGTAGCATGAGATGAGATATAAACAAATATAAATAAATAAAGTGATTCTAAGCAAAACTTGTATTCTTTGCAATTTGCTTTAGAACCTTTGTAGTTAGCTAGCCAAAATAAACACTTTGGTATTCAGCTTAATAACCTGGACTTTCACTGAATTCATATTTTTGTTTCCTTGTTATTACATAACATTGTCCTAAAATGTGTTCATGTGAATAAATTTGATTTGTATATGATTCATTTTTTATTTAATTCACTAAAATGTCATCAACTTAATAATTTTACTTTCCTCATGTGGAGCATTGGAAGGTAGCTTCTATCAGAGATTTTCTATTAGAAATGACTCAATGTAAGCCAAAAAAAATTAGTAGTCCATGAACTACATTATTTCTGTTCTATTTATGTAAATAATTTCACTAGAAGTCTTACTGGACCATACACTCCTGTTGAAAATATAGAAGTTCATGTGTTCACTGGAAAGGAAGCATTGTAGCATGGCAAATGGCCAAGAAAGCCGGCAACTGGTTTACTTCTTCAGGATTGTATAAGGATCTTGGACATCTTGATCTCAAACTCTCCTTTCCTTTCTCCAGTTCCATTCAAAATAATTCACCTTAAGCCGGTGGCTCTCAATCTTTAACGGGGGTGCTTGTTATGGTAGATATTCTTGGGTCCCACCGTGAGAGACTGCTTTCACCATTCTGGGTTGGGGCTGGCGTGTCTGCATTTCTAACAAGCCCGCAGATAATTCTGATGCATGTGATCTGTGTATATCCATTGAAAAAATCTCTGCATAAGGGCATCTAGCATCTTGATTTGAAAATCATACTAAAGATATAATTATATAATATCCCCTCCTGAAAATGCATTCTAATGTTGATAGTGGGATTTGGGAGGAGATTGTGTACTTTAAAAGTTGGCACATCACAGTGGTAGGGAAATGGTACTTAAAATGGGGACTTTGTGGGTACTTAATTCTTTATAACTTCATAAAGCTTCCTTTATAGGAATAAAATCTCAGAAATGAGAATAGAGGCACAACATAAGAGAGGAATAAGAATGGGAGATGAACACATTTCTCTTTAAAAAGGGTTATTATTAAAAGGCTTTAGATAATGCTTGAAAATAAGTGGAATAGGCAAGGTATCATCTTTTCATTTTCAGAATATCAGTTAGGAAGATTTTCTGCTGCAAGTAACAGATTACCCAAACATCAATTATATAACCCATAAAGACATTCGATCATCTAACCAAACAAGAAGCTTACAGATGGAGGTTCTAGATATGGAGTTCAATGACCCAGTTCTTTGCCATCCTCAGAATGTTGGCCTGTTGTTCCAGATTCATCATGTCATCGTCACATGATGGCTACATCTTCAAATATTTGAGGGGGAAAGAAGGATCATCTTATTTTGAGCAAAATCCTTCCCAAAATTGTACCTATCAGACCTCCCCTCCTGTCTCATTGATCAGAACTAGCCAGAGGTGGGTCACACCAAAGATTAACAAAGGAGAATGAAGTTTTATTCCTGATATATACCAATTATGGTTCATGCCCTGATCTGGAGGGAGAGCCTACCTTCTCTGAATACACTGTTTCTAGAAAAAACTCAAGGTTCTTTAAATTGATATATAGTGTATTAAAAATGCAGAAATAACAATAGATAGGCAACCAATCATATCTTCCTTGGTTTTAAAATATCCCTTGGATTTTAGTGGTTGCAGAATCCTAGAAATGCATTGAGATGGGGTAGAGTGGGAGGGAGAGGTTGGTCAGAATTGCTTCTGAGGATGGTAGATGTGGTGGGACGGGAGTAGGTATGTGGGAGATGACCTGGAGAAAGAGTTGTCTTTCTTTGTTGATCTTTTGGTCAGTCATGCCCTGGTTGAGGATGCCTTTGTAAGAACTAGAAGTCTTTGTAAAGCTTGTGTTGCCACAAGGAATAATAAATTAAAAATGACTATAAGCTTGTAACATTCTGTAAACTAATAACCTTTGGTCATTTCCAGAACCTACTTGTCAGTTTGTTTAATGCTATAATCTAGTATTTTACCACCTTCCATTTAAATATAAAACAGAGTATTATTTCAGCTTCTTACAACTCATATGAAAGACAATGGTAAATAGTACTGCATAGTGTTTGCTTTTATCTTCAACTCTGGAGAACACACAAGATATTTAGACATGTTAGAAAATAATGTCAGCCATATATGTAATGCTTTTGTTTATACTCTGTTTTGCTCTATTCCAAAGTACTTGAAGTGGCTAAAAGATGTGCCTAATACCAACAGGTAACAATAAGTGGAAATGTCAGCCTAACACCTAAGTAGGACAAAGTTACTGTTTTTAAATTATATATAATGCAAAATGACGAGAACGAACTTAACCTTTTCTGAGACTAATGTTAGACTTTCAAGGATTATTATTTCAAAATTAAAATTGAAATTCCTGTAGGGGTACCTACATGGCCCTGTCGATTAGGGACCTGACCCTTGATTTCAGCTCAGGTGGTGATCTCGGGATTGTGAGATGGAGCTCCCTGTCGGGCTCCACAATCAGCGTGGAACATGCTTGGGATTCTCTCTCTCTCTCCCTCTGCCCCACCCCCCCAATAAATAAATAAATGTTTAAAAAAATTATTGTAATGGGAAGTCTTTTCTTTCAACTTGCTCTCATTAGAGTTGTTTCAAACAAGGGAATGTTTCTTTTGTAAGAATTTCAGAACAATAAACTAGAACATTAATATACACGTCAATACACGTTAATGGTACTTAAATTTTTGTTTTGTAAAAATTGAATTTCTATTTCAGAAGTAGAGTTTATATTTAATAACTATTGACATTTTAAACATTTAAAAGGTCTATTGATATGAATAATGAAGAAATAGATATTGGATCATCTGACATCATAATATCTTAACAGATATATGTTAGCCTTTTATGAGGAAGTTGAATTTCATTTAATTGGAAATTGCTGTTGCTTCAAAATAATCAGTGCAATGCTATGCTCTTTGGCTTTAATAACTGTTTTAATAATATCATCCTTTCTTAAAATATGAAAGAAATAGACAACAGCGTGTAATATTGCCTTTTTACAATAAAGCCTTACAAAGTGTCCACCCGTAGGGACACAGTTTTCCAAACTGAGGAAAATGTTTCTGTGAAAGTGCAGTGAAAAAGTGTTATAAGAAAAAAAAAACAACAACAACTAACTAAAGCTTTACCTTTAGAAAATAAATGCTGGAAAATGACCCAAAAATAAGGATTCACTTGAACTTTTTTTTCATTTAAACAAAAGTAAAGATTTTCATGTCCTTTTCCTTCAAAAATGAAAACCATCCCATCTGTGTTAATGGCTTTAAAATTTTAACCTTAAGTAATTCAAAATAGTTAGAATATCAGATTCTTTCTTCATCGCAGACTTCATAATGGAAAACAAACTCAACTTAAACTATAGTAATGGGCTTCCCCCCCCCCCAACTATATACATGTGTATGATCTGAGAAACTTGTCATTCTTATTTAAAATGATTTTGAGGAACCGAAAAGTGAATTAATTGAAATTACTATCTAATTAACATTCATTCAAGAGTTTTTAAAATTTTTTAGGCTTGTGATTGGAAAAATGAAACACATAAATCAAATAGCATAAAAAGTTACTCTATAGAGGTTGAATTTAAAAAGAGCATTCTAATCAAGTGTGGGCAAATGAAGATTAGATTAGGAGTGACTGTTGAGAGTTAAATATTAATGAGAAATAGAAGTGTGCTAAAGTGTACCCATACTTGTTTTCTTCAAAATTTATTTTATGTACCTTATATTTATCATTTCACTTAGCAATGTTGTGGGAATATAGGTATTTTATAAGAAGTTATATTTTGGAAAGGGAAAAAAGGACTGGAAAATCCACAATCTAACGTGTTTCGCAGGTAAATAGACCTAAGGTAAAAAGACAATTGTGATTGACATATAGTAGATGCTCAGTAAGTACTTGTCGGAAATAAATATGATGGGTTAATTGGGGCAGCAGAACTATCTGCAGATTCGATTCTCCGAATCATTCAGTTATGAATAAACACCTTGAACGTTGTTGATGATAGTCATATCACTGTTACCAAAGAGCAGCACTCTATTACAGTTCCTAGACAATGCCATACTTTAAGGAAATAAAGAAAAACACTTGGGAAACAGAATAAGATAATAATTGTTAAGAGGGGCTTGCTCAACATAGTTTTACTATTGTCCTGTCTAATAATATTTGACATGACTGAGCAGGTGTATTGCAAGGGCAATTTATACTCAAAGCTTAGTATTGTAATTACATTGTTTCAAAGTCCATCTGATATGTATGTAATAATAGCCATAATTGTACTTTGCCACTTGGTCCTTAGGCAACAGGAGTAACATGATCACAAAAATGGATATCTGAATCATTGTTCATTTTATGCCGACTGGAATAGGGTTAATAGAGGCGGATGGGGAAGGGGCTGGGAGGAGGTGGACAGGAAAGAGGTTGGGTCTGTGAGGGGAGATTGAGCAGTGCAGGAAGTTCTGCTAAGAGCACTAGGAAGACTCCCATGGCATCTGGAGTGCTGCATGTCACTACCTTCTGCTGCAAGGATTGCCTATGGCCCAGGGTTTGGGGAAATTCTGGCTAATGGGCTTATTCCCACATGCAGGAACTCAAAGCAACATAAATAATGCATCCTCCCTGATGAGTGAAAACTCGACAGATGGCTTGGTTCTTAGTTTCTGACCAAGGGTTGCTGGTGGACAAATAAAGCAGAAAGAACAGTGACTAATATCTAACTTTCTCAGAAGAAGAACTGGGTAGTCACAAAATTTCCCCTCCTCTTCCTCCTTTCCTTCCGGAGTTGTGTTTTACTTAAAGGGGACATCTGTATGTAAAATAAAGGGTTGTTATCCGGCCTCCAAATCTTCAAATTCAACAGGGAGAGAGAAAGTGATCGTAAGGGTGTTAAGAACCGAGGGGTAGCTTTGGGGAATTCACTGAAATATCTGATGGTGTGAATGTGCTAATACCGCTAAGATGCTGGAAAGGAAGCCATCATTCACATTTTATTCATTCATTCAGTGAGCATTTATTGAGCATCTAATATTCTCTCCAAACAATCTTATAGATATGATGCAATTCCAAGGACACTAAATGTCAACTCAGGTCAGAGACCAAAAAAGCATTCCTTGTACTTGCAGTAAGACTGCCCCTTCTTGGGTGTCTTTGCCTCCATCTGTAGGGTCAAGAGGATGCCCTGGAAACCCACTACTCCCTGATCACACCCTGCCACCTTATCTGTCTTGAGCCCACTAAAATTAATCTCAGATTAAAACTACAAGTAGCTATACTTCTCAGTCCCATCTAATCCCTACACTGTTCATATCACCTGTTTTATTCCTTTCCCTCACTTTTCCATGACTTCTGAAATCTTTAACATCATTTCCTTTGGAACTTGTGATCCATCATCAATAAATTGTTCTATACCTTTAACCTTCTCTGAAGGTTCCCTTTACTTCCTTGCTCTGATCAAAACCTGGCTCTCTCTTGAGCCTATTACACTATCAAGTTATAAGACATTACCTGGACTGGGGTTGCAGTGGGAGTATGTGTCCTCCCTGTTTCGTTATCACCACTTTCAGAGTGTTCTCACTCCCTCTTTCCTAAAAAAAAAAAAAAAAAATACTCAGATGTGGGGCACCTGGGTGGCTCAGTTGGTTAAGCAGCTGCTTTCGGCTCAGGTCATTATCCCGGGATCCTGGGATTGAGACCTGAATCAGGGTCCCTGCTCAACAAGGAGCCCATTTCTCCCTCTCTCTCTGCCCATTGCTCCCCTTGCTTGTGCTCGATTGCTCTCTATCAAATAAATAAATAAAATATTTAAAAAGATACTCAGGTACGAGTTTCGTATCATCAGACTGTCTCCACTTTTCTCCATTTTGCTTCTGTCTACTGGCTCTCTGGGTTACTCTGATTTCTTGGTTTTATTTCTGTTATTTATTTCCTGTTATTTTATTTCCTTTTATTTATTCCTCTGCATGCTACTTGTATTTTAGTTCTTGGTAATGTGAAACGCATGGGTGATCCCTCCAACACTTTGGTTACTTAGTTCCTTCACATCTCTCTTCCAATAATCTCGAATTCTGTCCTGCCTTAGCACCTCATGTCTATTATTATATCCTAGACCTTTTCATTACAATAATTGCAACAGTATACTCTTCTCTGATTCTTTATCCTGTAACTCTAGCAAGGCTTGGGTCAAACTAGAACTGACAGTCCATTGACCCTACTGTTTTTTAGCCATCTCCCCTCTTCCTTTTGACAGATTTTACCTCCTTACCCAGTACAAATTCCATAGACAAGCACTGTAATCACTCACTTGTATTCATCTGCAAATCCCTTGTCCCTCTCTCTTACTTCATCATACTGCCGTAACAGAAGCACAACCTGGTTAAACCAGCTATTGCCTACTTTTGGTTTCATTTTACATCTACAATCATTTTTTAAAAGATTTTATTTATTTATTTGAAAGAGAGAGTGTGTGTGAGACAGCACGTACAAGCAGGCAGAGCAGCAGGCAGAGGGAGAGGGAGTAGCAGGCTCCCCGCCCAGCAGAGAGCCTGATGCAGGGCTCGATCCCAGGGTCCTGGGATCATGACCTGAGCCTAAGACAGATGCTTAACAGAGTGAGCCACCCAGGTGTCCCTAAATCTATGATCATTAACCTCATTGGGCCTTTAGCGATTTCTGAGAAATGTCCCGTATTCTTCCAGTCCATTCACTCTCTTACATAACAATTGATTACCTTCAAACCCCTAGCATCTCCTCTCACACCATCAATCAAGTCAAGTACGACTTTTGGATGAATAGCATGGGCTCCTCTTGAAGACCAATCTCATCATCTCTTGTCTATTAAGATGCACCACTTGCAGTTCTTCCCTCTGTTTCCTACACTGTCATTTTTTCCTCCCTCTCTTCAAGGTCATTCCCATGAGCATACAAACATTCCATTTTGTTCTCCCAACTTTACTTCAATCTGGAAACACTTATATATACATATATTTTTAAAGTAGGCTTGGGGTGCCTGGGTGGCTCCGTGGGTTAAAGCCTCTGCCTTCAGCTCAGGTCATGATCCCAGGGTTCTGGGATCGAGCCCCACATCAGGCTTTCTGCTCAGCAGGGAGCCTGCTTCCCTTCCTCTCTCTCTGCCTGCCTCTCTGGCTACTTGTGATCTCTGTCTGTCAAATAAATAAATAAAATCTTTTTAAAAAATAAATAAATAAAGTGGGCTCATGCCCAGCATAGAGCCCAACGCAGGGCTTGAACTTACTACCCTGAGATTAAGACCGGAGCTGAAGTCATGCCCTGAGCTGAGATCAAGGGTCAGACACTTAACAGACTGAACAACCCAGGGACCCCTGGAAAGGTTTATTGAGCATTTAGCATTTGCATCTACCAAGGCTGGAGGAATGGAAAAATGAAAAAAAAAAAAAAAAAAAGAATCAATGCTTGCTACCCCTACAGACCAAAGAGAGAACTTGCTAAGAAAGATTTTAGAATTAAAGACTGTAGATATAATGAGTTACAACACTTTAATATTACCTGTAAATTTCCAAAATACCAGCTTTCTATTGCTCAGGTAACATTTGTAATAGAAGTCATTTTGCTCAGAGCAGGCTATTTTATGAGCCTTCCCACATTTTCTCTCACTAGAAATGATAAATTTGAACTCTGTTGAGAGTTCTTATGTATAGTATTGGGCTATTTTCCTTACAAACAACAGATAAGACCCTGCTCCATAATTAAGGCCACAATTTATTGAACATCAGTAAATGGACTGATTACCAGGTTCTCAGTTGAGTGTTTTCATCCAATTGTTCATTTAATCCTCATAGCAATCCTGTGAGGCAGGTAGACTTCCTTAAGTTACAGGAAGAAAACTGAGCAACAAAAATTTTTTTTTGTTTTTAATAAAGGCCCTCCCAATGAGTTTTATAAAATTTTAATTTTAATTAGGGTAACATACAAATTCTTTGAATAGTCAAACACAAGAAAAAGTATGCATGCAGATGGTCTGAGCTAAATAAATCATGTGCACTTGAGAATGAACTCCGTCTTATGAAAGAGAACACGTCAGTGGCTACAGTGGATTTATTGTGTGAGTGGTTTCTGCAGGACACCAGAAACCCCAGGCAATGACAGGACAATTTAGCCAAGAGACAACTGGTAGCTTTGGAGGTATGTAGGGAAGAGGGCATGGAAGAGAAAGGGAGAGGGAGTGCCCACTTATTGTTAGGTACAATATGCTTTTTAAATTAGGTAGTTTAGCTTTTTTTACTCTCAATTTTATATGAAAAATTTTTTTGAACTTGTAGCAACGTTGAAAGAAGAGTCCAATGAATGACTGTATACTGTTAACGTAGGTTCCAAAATGAACATTTTGCCATATTTGCTTCTCTCCAAATATTTATATTTTTCTTTATTTTAGAAGTAAGTTAGTTGCAGACATCCTGATTCTTCAGCATGTAGTGCTCAGGAATAAGACTAATCTACATAATAACAGCCAAATAATCACACTTAATAAATTTAACCTGAATCCATTGTTATCTACTATAAGGTTTATTTTCAAATTCTCCCATTGTTCCAATATTATTGAACACAAATCATTTTAATTTCTGCTTCAGAACCCAATCACAGATCCTACATTGCATTTAGTTGTTAAGTCTTTTGAGTTTCCTTTAATCTAGAACCCTTTCTCAGCCTTTCTTGTCTTTCATGACATTGATCCTCACAGAAGAGTCTAAGCTAGTTGTTTTGCAGACTGATCCTCAATTTGGATTACTGTGATTTTTTTCTCTTATGATTAGATTCACAATAAGCATTTTTTGACAGTAGCACTGCATAGATAATAAGATGAATTTTAACACCTATTAGATTTTCTTAATAAATGTTTTATTATAACTATGTTTTGCTTCAGTGATCTACATGTGCATTTTAAATATTTCTTTTCTTTGCTTATGATGCGATTTTGCTTAAATCTTAAATGAGATGAAATGTTCTCTACTGTCACGAATAGGAATTTCTTTGCAGATTAGCAAATTATATATTTTCAGTGAAATATTTTAGACCTTAATTTTTTTTTTCTTTTAAGAAAGCTCTACACACAAGATGGGGCTTGAACTCACAACTCTGAGATTGAGATTTGCATGCTCTATAGACTGAGCCAGCCAGGTGCCCCCTTGACAAATTTTAAAATTAAGAATGAATGAAACAGAGACGCCTGGGTCACTCAGTCAGTTAAACATGTGCCTTAAGCTCAGGTCATGATCCCAGGTTTCTGGGATCTAGTCCGGCATCAGGCTCCTTGCTCAGCGGGGAGCCTGTGTCTCTCTCTCTGCCTGCCACTCCCCCTGCTTGTGCTCTCTCTCTCTCTCTAACAAATAAATAAATAAAATCTTATATAAAAAAATGAATGCAACATAAAATGTGTGAATGTAATTGGTTTAAAATATTTATATGCAACTAATGAATCACTGAACACAACATCAAAAACTCATGATGTTCTATCTGTTGGCTATTGAATTTAAATTAAAAAGTATTTATGTATTTACTGTGAACAAGACTAATAAATGCACTATACTATTTTTGTCCAGGTGATAATGAAGTTCCAGTAATATGAGCCCTTTATAGAAGTCTTATTTTTTTTTAAAGATTTTATTTATTTATTTGACAGACAGAGATCACAAGTAGGCAGAGAGGCAGGCAGAGAGAGAGGAGGAAGCAGGCTCCCCGCTGAGCAGAGAGCCAGATGCGGGGCTTGATTCCAGGACCCTGGGAAGGCAGAGGCTTAACCCACTGAGCCACCCAGGCACCCCCCTTTATAGAAGTCTTAGTAAGTCTTTGCTACAATGTGGAGTAAAACTAACAAGGTGTTTGATAGGAAATGCCATAATTATTAGTTGTAGAAATAGGAAATAGAGAAAAATTCCTGAAATAGCTCAATATTTGTTTACAAAAATTTAACGTGTGCTCTGCAATAATAATGGTTGTT
Source organism: Mellivora capensis (assembly GCA_004024625.1). Taxonomy (NCBI): domain Eukaryota; kingdom Metazoa; phylum Chordata; class Mammalia; order Carnivora; family Mustelidae; genus Mellivora; species Mellivora capensis. Next base: position 204,262 of record PISX010000668.1, read on the forward strand.
GTTTCTTATCTTTTACATGTATCTCCTGTAATTAGCACACAACCTTCAGAGGCAGATGTAATTATTTACATCTTATAAGTTAGAAACAAAACAACTTTTAGTCATTATACTAAGTCCCTTTAGTTTTATCATCTACAAAAATGCTTTGCCTTACAGGATGCTTAAGTGATGGTCACTTCCGTCTCTCTGTTATAGCCCTCCTGGAAAGAGACTGACTCCCCTTTCCACCGTTCCAGAAAGTTCTCTTAAGGAAAGGAAGTAGGAGATTCTAGAGACTAAGTCATCGAACTTCCCTCTGGCCTTCCTCCTCCCAACTGCAATCTAGATCTGAAGCTCCTTTCCTTTCCAAGCTACCTTTCGAAGTGTCAGTCAGATGTTGCGCTCCTGCTGGAGAAATGAATATTTCCCCAGGATCCTGATGTACCTTATCCATAGTAAATTTTGCAAAGCAGATCATCTAAGCTAGGGTAATTAAGCATAATTTGTTGTCAACCATTTCTTTTAATAGAACATTGACCATAGTTTCTCCTTAGCCATGTTTTTCTGTGGCAAGAATACCCACTATTAACATTATTAATTAATATTATTCTGGAATTTCCAGTTGACACAGACATAACCCTTAGGAAGGAGAAGTAAATTTTCATTATCTACAGATATTATGATTAGGTATTGGTGAAATCTATAAAATCAACAGTTATTAAAAATGAAATCTTAGATTTGAGATAAACATATATATGTACTTCAAGATTTTATTTATTTGACAGAGAGAGAGCACAAACAAGGGGAGCAGCAGGCAGAGGGCGAGGGAGGCAGGCTGTTGACTCAGCAGGGAGTTGGGTGCGGGGCTCCAGGACCCTGGAACACGACCTGAGCCCAAGGCAGCCACTTACTGACTGAGCCACCCAGGTGCCCCAAGAGATGAACATATATTTTAAAATACCCTTCCAATAAGCCAGTAAAAACAAGTAAGAAAACAGAACAGAAAAAAATTTCATTCAGAATAGGAATAAAAAACATAAAATAACTAGGAATACCCATAGCATGAGGTGTAAGGTAAACAATCCATATTGCTTTACATCAAAAAGTATGTAATAAAGCTAGCTTGTACTGTTGTTGTGATGCAAAACAGAAAGATCACTAAAACAGAATCGAAACCCAGTATTCGAGAAAGGATTAATACGTGATTAAAAAAAAGTGTCACAAATCAGTGGGCAAGGGATATTATTTTTACTGGTGCTTGAACTGTGGATTGACATTGAAAAAGAATCAGTCTTGTTTCTAACCCAACACTATAAACCAAAATACACTTGGCACGGTTTAGAATTAGAAGTAAAAATTAAAAAAAAGAAGAAGGGGCACCTGGGTGGCTCAGTTGGTTAAGCATCTGCCTTGGGCTCAGGTCATGATCCTGGAGTTGGGTGATGGAGCCTCCCATCACATCTGGCACCCTGCTCAGTGGGGAGTCTGCTTCTCCCCCTGCCCATTACACCCCTCATGCTCTCTCTCTCTCTCTTTCCCCCTCTCAGTTAAATAAATGAATCTTCAAAAAATTAAAAAAGAGAACTACTTATGCAAAGTGGTACCTGGGGGACACATCCTCTTGGTGGCCATGTTATTGTTACGGGTGGAGAATAGTACAAAGGAACTCATTGTGGAGAGTAGAACACAGTAATCCAAGGGCCTGCAAGCTAAGGGAATTGTCACATAGGTGGCTCCTCAGAAATGACTTCTTGGGAGAGCTGGCCCTTGGACAAGGTGTCACATTTGGGCACTTGAAGAGGAGGGGACAACCAAGCAGTGGTACACTAGCAAAATTACAGTGATAAAAAAAAGCTGGGCACTGGGGAATCAGTGATGCCCCAGGAAAAGGATGGGAGCTCTGAGAGGATGAAGATTTGCATCTGCTTTGTTTGGTGCTGACCTCCTCCCCCACCCCACCACCCAACCCCAGGACCCTGGCTCTTGAGAATGGCTGTGTTGGGGAGGAGGCAGCTTCCGGGGCCAGGAGACTGACACTGTATATTGGGATCTGAGACAATGAGAAGCTTCTGAGCGGGCCCCACTCACAGGTGAATGGAGTAAAAAGAGATAAAACATAGGGGCATCTGCACTGTGAAGGTATTTGTCAGTCTAAAAGCAATGAACGAAACCAAGAAAGAAAAGGTGAAGAGATTTTTCTTAAAGAGAGTTCTCAAAAGATCTGTGTTTTGCAAAGTGTATAAATCAAATAAAAAGTAAATGGAAAAATAAGACAAGGGATAAGATCAGTACACTGAAGATATCCTAAAAGATGTGAGGATTTATCAAGAAATGGGACAGGGAAATGCAGCTTTTCACAAAAGAACAATTACAAATAACTAACTAGCATCGGAAAAAATTCCATTTTCTTGATCATAAAAACAAATTTAAAATAATGTGTTAACTACTTCTCCCTCTTTTTAAACTTAACTAGTAAATGTTAATAAGGATGGTCAGCTTTTGAGGAAAGTAATCCACTAACATATCCAGAGGGCTTTAGATTGTTCACATCTCTTCTTTCCTAGGATCTGTTACAGTCCTAACTACATATAACAAAATGCTATATTAAGGAGATCAGAAATGCCGGCAAAACTTTTGTGCAGACTTTCTTCTCAGTGTTATTTAGATTATAAAAAAACAGGAGAAAAACCTATCTAAGTAATAATATGGAAAATACTGTTATTCACATAGCAATAATAAATATAAATACAAAAATATATAAATATGAAGAGAAATAATAAAATATCATCCACACAATAAAAGAGTAATAAAAATGTTTTCAAACAATTTTAGTGATTTGGAACGATGTTATATTGTAATAGATGCAAATTTTTAAAAACCGACTGATGCCAAGGTATATTCTGAACTCCAGGGTAGGAGTGTATATGTGTACCTGTGAGTGTTTGTTATGAAAAAAGAGAAGAATAAACTTAAATTTACGTCTTTGTATGACTCATTTTTTGCTGTTTTCCCTGGCAGTCTTTTATGTCCTGAATAGAGCTCTGAGGATAGTCTTATTTTTCTTGTTTATCATTTTATTTTTCAATGAAAAGTATCAATTTGGTGTAATATAAACTGTTATACCAGCAGCCAAGATGGTTAAGAAAGAAAGCTGCTGTTTACATTCTCTTTCTTAATAAGTGTTATATTAGCTTTGGCTAAATTGCCACTTTGGCAAATGACCATTTTTTTTTTTTTTTACATTTGTCCATGTAAAAGTGACGGTATACGTCTAAAGAAGTAAGGACATAGTATTAACTTCTAATCTTTTAGTCAAATTCTGAAATGAACATTGTAATGATTATGCATTTTTTAGTTTATTATATAAATATCTTCATTTTTTATTTTTAAAAAGTTTTCATGTATCTATTTGACAGAGAGAGAGAGAGAGAGAGAGAGAGACATGGCGAGAGAGGGAACACAAGCAAGGGGAGCGGTGAGAGGGAGAAGCAGGCTTCCCGCCAAGCAGGGAGCCCGATGCGGGGATTGATCCCAGGACCCTGGGATCATGACCTGAGCCAAAGGCAGACGCCCAACGACTGACCCACCCAGGCGCCCCTATAAAAATATTTAAAATAAACTGTGGTTAAATCCATTATATTAAAGTAAACACGGAATCCAGTGAACTCTCTTATCATTAGCGCTTCACTGTCAAAATCCCTTCATAATAGGAGTAATTTTAGCTCCTGTCTTCACCCAGTGTCTGATCTTCATTTCAGCATGATCCTCTACACCTGATGTGTTAGAACAACCAGATTTTTAGGATGAAAAAAACGGAGCTTGTGAAGAAATTTGCTTGAATACTACTACTCAAAGACTTCTCCAAATGTCTGGCTGAGCAGTCTGATGGTCTGGGGAGAAGAGGACTTCTGGACCCAACTGAATGCCCGAGGGATCAGAGAAAACCAGAGTCTAACAAGTACAGCAAATGCTATGATTCACTCACTCATTTAATTTGACAATTTAAAACTGTGATAAGAGGCAGGCAAAATGTGGTGTCAAATTCAAAACAAAGTGTGGTGATCTGTCTTGTTTTCAACTTGTTGGTATCTGATGAAAACACTTTTCCACAAGCAGCACTGATGAGCAGATGGTGCTAATAAGACCAATTAAGTGTTAAGCTTCTGGAAATGTTTTTTGTTGAGTGACATCTTCAGACTGTTTTCTGCTAACATACATCTTAAGCCATGTGTTTCTGAGGTGTGATAGCATTAACACTTATGGTCACTGGAATTTTCGTTTTCAAGAATATGGACTCAGACAGGACAAAAACAACCCTTTAAACCCCCCAAAACCCCAAAACCCTCTGGCCCGTTTCCAAAGACAGTATGTGGAGTTGAGTGATGAGATTCTAACCCTATTGGGACTCTGGAGGGGGTGCTTAGTCTAGGTTACTGGTTTCCAGTAATTGGTACATAAAGAAATTTTCTCTAGTCTGCAGTGAAGAAAAAAAAAAAATAAAGAACCCCCCCCAAAAGTAATGGATTTGGGGAGTACTTTTTCCCTTTTCCCTCTTAACTGCTACTTGTTTTTCCTGGTAATTTGGAAGTCATTGATCCTGTTCTTTCATTGATTTTATATACAGCCTATATTTCATTTGGATGACAGTAAACAGAATTAATTACAACACATTGTCATCATTGATCCATAAATGATCTTTATTTTCTTTATTTTACTTTTAATTTATATATTTAATTTAGTTTATTTATCTGGAGAGACAGAGAGAGTGCAAGCCAGTTGAGGGAGTGGGTGGGGGTGGGCAGAGCAGAGGGAGAGAGAATCCCAAGCAGGCTCCATGATCAGTGCAGAGACCCATGTGTGGCTTGATCCCACAACCGTTATGATCCCATGATCATAACCTGAGCTGAAATCAAGAGTTAGACACTTAACCAATTGAGCCATTCAAGCACCCTTTAATTTTATATTTTTAGTTTACTTTTACTTACCACTCCTCCCCACAAAAAGCTATGAGGGATAGTCAGCCAAGCCAAGACCCAAAGTACTACCAATAATTTACATCTACCTAAATATTCTTCCCTTATTCCAGCTCCCTGCCTGTCTCCCTCCCCCAGGTATACGCTGTCTTCTTTCTGTGTGTGTGCATCTCCAAACTTCTTTTTATAACGACACTAGTCATACTGGTTCGAGGCCCTCTGTAATGACCTCATTTTAACTTGATTAAAATCTGTAAAGACTCTGTCCCCAAATAAGATCACATTCTGAGGTATTAGAGGTTGGGACTTCAACATTTGAATTTGGAGAGAGACAATTCAAACCATAACAACAGAGAACTCACTTTTCATTACTATCAAGTTAACAGTGAGCCCCTTTGAAAAAGTTCACAGAGGACTTAATTCAAGTCCTTTCTCAGAAAGGAAAATGAGAGGAGGGATTAAAAATGAATAATGGGGGGGGGAGAAGTTTAGTAGTGGACATCTATCATTTGCCTGCCCAGAATTTTTCTCTTCTTTTGGTAATATCACTTTGCTTTCGCCCTGTGTGTGGTTGGACCGCAGATTTGGCTGGGCCTGAAGTTCACCCTTTGAACTTCCAAGTTTAATGAAGGCATAAATTTCCTTTTTGCTTCATGTTGGGTTCTTGTTATTTGTAACTAAGAGTCTTAATAGATGCTCATTCGGTTTTTGAGGAAAAATAGTGGGAAACAGACATTTATAGAAGTGAGGTAACTTGACACACGTTTCAGGTGAGCACATAAATGACAGGATGGTTCTTAAGTCTTCCTAAAATGAGGTAATAGATCATCTCCCTCCTTTTTTTTTTCTTTTGTTGACTACTTAAGAGCCTCACTTTTTGACCCCTTTTGGATTTTGGGGTTTTTGTTTTATTAAATGTGCTTTCACATACTTATCATTTCTTCCTCTCCCAAAATAACCCAGTGAGAAGGAAAACACCCATATTGTCTATAAATGGCTTGGTCTGAGCGTCATTGATGAGCTTTAATTCATGTGTACTTAATAAATATTTTATTATTAAGACACACTCAGAAATTCCATATTTATTTATGGAAATGAATTAATCTGTAGGTAGTTGCCAATTTATGAACAGCTTATAGCCTTGAGATTTGTAAAAAACCAAAAAACCAAAATGACTGGAGTTTAGAATATATCTTCCCACAGGAATAACGTTACATAATGTGGTTGCAAACTAGCAAACAAGTCTTTTAAGCTATAAGGCAACTGTGGAACATAGTTATTTTCATTAACATGGAAATACAATACAAAGACATTGCAGAATAGTCTGAGTGCAGAATCTTTCTGGATTTTTACAATTAATTTTTTTTACAGTTGCCTCACTTGCATGTAATTTGATAAATTTTTTTTTAACAACTTACTTTTTTAAAAAGATTATTTATTTAAGAGAGAGAAAGAGAGAGCAGGGGGAGGACCATAGTGGGAGGGAGAGGGACAAGCAGACACTGACTGCCAAGCCCCACCTGGGGCTTGATCTCATGACCCTGAGATCATGCCCTGAGTCAAAACCAAGAATCACACACTTAGCAGACTGAGCCACCCAGGCACCCCTAGCTGCTCACGTTTTAAGCATTTGACTTAATTTTCACAGAATCAGAGCCTAATATCCTTGCACTTGTATTTCTTATTTTATGTAATATTTGAATTATAAAATTATAATAATCAGTACAACTGACATCATCAGACTTGAGGATAAATAGCTCACTCTTGGGTAGCACGAAACTCGGTGTAGAACAGGTTTCCTAACCTTGAGCATTCAGAGCCTTATGACTATCAGTCAAATATGTTTTACCTTTAAGGTCTCATTTAGAGAATTCACCTGGAATACTTTAATTTTGTATTCCACATATTTTGTGTAAAAGGTAAATTCAAAAGAAAAAATCATATAATCACAGAAAAGTAATTTTAAAGTAAAACGTACAGAATAAGAAGATAAAGCAACATACTAGAATAAGTGATGTATTTGAATTATAACTGTGAAAGAAGTAAGTATTACATTAGTGAAATATTAACCACATCAGCATTTTGGGAAGGTTTATATGATCATGGGGAAATAATAGTCAAAATTCCAGACCCTAATTCCAAATACAGAAACAATAACTTTCATAAAGCAATGATTATGTCCCTATGACTATTTCAGGTAAGTAATAAAAACAAAAACATGCTTTTTGTATTGCTTCTCAGTTCTTCCACTTCATCTAGTTTCACATTTTCTGCACCAATTTATGGCTACATTTGTATTTTCTACTGTTACATTTTCTATTGCAGGTTATATGGCAGGGTTTTATCTTTGGAATTTCCTGTGGAATTACACAAAAGAAAAATGGCAGATCTTGCATCAGTAGCTAATTTATCATTTTTAATCAACCTCTGAGGGTATTCCTAGGAAATATAATTATGCACTTAGACTATGAATTTACTATGTGGGATATGAATACAGAAGAGAACTAACTACCCATGGAAATTTCTTGGAAGACTGCCTGTGCCCTAAAACGTGTAAAACCGGTAAAACAAATATTTATTAGGCATGTGTAATTTCCACAACTGGATTAGTGAGTATAAAATACACATTGGTTCAGTGACTAATGTTGCCATCTCTTCCTACTGTAACTGCACAATTACTTATTCTAATAGCCCAGAGTATGTTCACATGGAGGGATAAACAAGATAAGTGGAATCCTTTTATCTATATTCTAACTGCTCTTCCAGAAAACTGTGCCACTCAATATTGAACAAAAACGGAAAACTTGAGTTGTTTTTGTTTTGTCTCACTTCCTATCTAATTGAATCTTCGGTAACATGTAGATAAAACATCCGTAGACTAGAATTTTTTATCTAGGTGTATTACTTTAAAAATTTTTTTTTATTGTGGTAAAATGTACATAACATAAAAGTCACCATTTTAACTATTTTGAAGTGCAAATTTGGTGGCATTAAGTATATTCACAATGTTGTGCAACCAGGACTGCCATCCATGTCCAGAACCTTTTCATCATTCCCAACAGAAACTTCCTGTCCATTAAAATTAAAATAATAACTCCCCATTTCCTCATGTTCCTAGCCCCTGATAACCTCTATTACCATTTCCATCTCTATGAATGTGCCTGTTTTAAGTACCGCCTATAGGCGAAATCATATATTTGTCCCGTGTGTCTGGCTTATTTCACTTAGCATAATCCTTTGTGGGTTCATTCGTGTTATAGCATGTATCAGACTTTCATTCCTTTTTAAGGCTGAATAATATTCCATTATTTATTAATGGAATATACTCCAGTATATTTAATATTCCATTATATTATATATACATATATACAATATAAATATATAAAATAAAAACATACACCATTGTGTTTACTCACTCATCCATTAGTGAACATTTGACTTACTTCTACCTTTCAGCTGTAGTGAACAATGCTACTGTTAACATTGGTGTGGAAAAATCTGTGTGAGTGCCTGCTTTCGATTCTCTCATTTATATATCTGGGAATAGAATTGCTAGGTCATATGGTAATTCTGTTTAACTTTTGAGAAACCATCATACCATTTTCCACAGTGGCTGCCCAATTTAAAATTCCTGTCAGCAGGGTGCCTGGGTGGCTCAGTTGGTTAAGCGTCTGTCTGCCTTCGGCTCGGGTCATGATCCCAGGTTCTGGGATCGAGCGCAGTGTCAGGCTCCCCGCTCATGGGGAAACTGTTTCTCCCTCTCCTCCCTCGTCATGTTCTCTCTTGCTATCTCTCTCTCTCAAATAAATAAATAAAATCTTTAAAATAAATAAATAAATACTCCTATCAGCAATGCACAAGTTTCAAATTTCTCCATATCCTTTGCCAATACTTGTTATTTTCCATTTTTAAATATTTTAATGGGTGAGCAGCATCTCACTGTGGCTTTGATTTGAATCTCCCTCATGATTAGTGATGTTGAGCATCTTTTTGTGTTTGTTGGCCATTTGTACATCTCCAGCTAACGCAGTTTGCTTGACTGGGTTAGAGGATGGAGGTGACTCAGGTCTTCATGCTGAGAGGTCTGAGCCAGGATCAGCCACTGAGCACTACAATTGCTACAGTCACCTGTTCATCGTTATTTCTAGACATGGAGACACCTAAAGATGCCCTCATGAATTGTTTGAGTTCTAAACAGAATCCTGCCTAGCTTCTCACGGTAATCAGGGTTTATTTTCTCTAACAATAGAGCATCTTCTTTCTTTGACTTGGTCCACTGGCATGAGGAGCCCAAAGAGACAGGTGGGGAGGCACCTGGGTGGCTCAGTCTGTTACGCATCTGCCTTCGGCTCAGGTCCTGATCCTGGGGTCCTGGGATGGAGCCCCGTGATGGAGCTCCCCCAAGCAGGGAGTCTGCTTCTTCCTTTGCTGCTCCCCCCTGGTTGGGTGCGCTTGCTCTCTCTCTCTCTCTCATATAAATAAATAAATAAATAAATAAATAAATAAATAAAATCTTCAAATAAAGAGAGATGGGTTGGTAGTCAGAATTTCTAGTTCGGTGAAATTCTTACTGTGTTCTCTGGCAAAAGGGTTCTCTTGAGAATGAGAATTTAATCTGGCAAAGTCTAGAGTTTCAGAGAAGGAAAGCACAGAATCTGAAACTGTGTCACTGATAATGATGGCGAAAGAGATTAATCTCACTTCTTGTTTTCTGGATCTATGTATTCCAACCATGGGGGAAGATAGTACCATTTACAGATCACTGACTTAAAACTTTCACTACATGTTGGGGACCGTGCTCTCCCCCACACCACTTCCCAGAATGTTGTCCTTGAATTGGAGAGTAACTTAAAGCCTATAAAGTTTATTCAAAGATCTAATAAGCTAGATGCTTTGGAGTCAAGAGGTATGTGAGAAAACCAGTATATCTAGTGCTCACGTGCCCACTGACACACCACTTTGGCCATAAGATGGGTCCCTTCATTAGAGGTAATGGGTCACTTGCTGTGCTGATAGAGCAGTCAGTCTAGAAGCCTCTGAATCCATCGTGCCCTCCCAGCTCAGCCAACATAGTGAATCAGAATACCACACTCCAGAGAAAATGCAGTGTCTAGTACCTCCCACGGTACTTAAAGAACTCAGGACTAGAGATCTCCATAATATCCCTGTGCAACCCACTTGTTCAGGTCCTACAAAACCTGTCAAGCTACCACTACAATCATTACCACCATTAAATACCATAGCTACCGTATATTCCAACACGTGACTTTCGCCCGCATCTCAGTCTTTCACAACTCAAAGTCTCAGCCTTTGCAGTGGGGTCTTCTTGCTGTCTGTGATCGATCCAGTTGCCAGATCCCATCTTATGTTCCTGTTTTCTAGAGCTACCGAAAACAGACCCAGTGGTCTGGGTTTAGTGTCTTAGATCATGTTTCCTCGGAAATGTACTCTGAGGTGGGTACTGAAATGCAGGGGGTTTACTGGGGAGTGTTCTCGAGAACACCACCGGTGAGGGAGTAAGGAAGGCAGGCGCGAGCAGAGGGAGAAGTTCAGTCTGTGGTGCAGTTCTAACAAAGGGTTGGGCAGATCCCGTGGAAATCTCTGACGCTCTTTCCCCTTCAGAGACGTCTGAAATGAAGGCAAGGCTACTTTGCCCCCATTCTTGGATTAGATTGTGGGAGGAGCTGTCCTCTGGGAAAAGCCCCTCCCTCTGACCACTTGGCCACACCCTGAAAGGTGCTCAGCTGTGAAGCTCCAGTGGTCGCCAGCCCCAGCAGGGTCAGAGAATGGTGGGGGACCAGGGCAGATCTGGGTGGTGTGCTACGCTTAGTGCACTTAACGCGAAAGCAGAGTTGAGGCAAGCGCCTTGTAACAGATACTCTATTTGGGCATTGATCTCAGGGCACGACAGGAGAGTGAAAAAGGAGGAAGGAGAACCAGTGCAAAGATGTGCTATTCAGCTGGTTGCTGGTTTAGAAGACTGCCCCTCCGTTTTGTGAAATCTTCTGAGGGGCTGTCAGAAATGCATCCCAGAAGTTTCTACCTGGGGAAACAAGAGAGGAGCTTTTATCTGTTGGCTCTCATTGGTCAAGGGTAAAGCCATTAAGCCTCCCCGTGGTTCTGGGTTTCCTGGGCAGGAGTGCTGAGAAGGCCAAGAAAAGCTGCTGTCAGGTTGCATCTGTAAGAAGCTTATAGAACCCAGGATGGAACAGGTTAACCTCAGAACAGAGTGGAATTGAAAGGGTCTACCAAAGCTATCTAGTACTTCTGGAAATACCTGGCAGAATTTAAAATGTGAGCACTTTATAATCCGCAAAGTTCACTTACAGACATTTATACTCCAGAAATTTGTGCTTAAAGATGCAAATACCTATGTGAATTTGACAGGCTCTGGGGCCAACTGCCTGGGTTTAAGGTCAGGTTCTGTCCCTATAAATGGAGCCCCTGTCAATCTGTCATGTCTCACATACGGTTGCTATGTGAGAGTATTAAAGGTTGCTGAGAGTATTAAATAAATTAAACCATACAATCAGCTTTGAACAGTGCTTTGCCCATAGTAAGGTCTCTATGCCTGCCAGTTATTATAAATATTACTCTTAACAAGGAAATTGGTTAAAGCTACTGTTTATAGTGACAAAAGATGAGAAACAACCTAAATACTAGGTTAAAAATTACAGTACAGCCATACACAGGAAAATATCATATGCAACATATACTGTAAGTGAAAAAAAAAAAGAGCAAAGCCAAGAATAGAAAAGAGTGTCTAGTTTGTGCTCCTATTTGTGTAAAAAGCACATGTAAGTACATATGCAATAGAGATTATTAGTGTTTATCAAATGCTGGCTTTCTTCTGCTTCCTGGGCACACAGAAGATTGCTTTTTGCAGTGAAGTGGACCATGTGATTAGCTCTGGCCAGGGTGCAACCTTCCAGCTCCTTCTTCCTGGAAGGCACATGCTGGGGTGGCCGCTTCACAAGGTGATGTAGCTTAAGCACGTAGTTTGACGCAAAATCAAAAACCTTTGCTGTGTCTAGCCATTGAGATACCGGGTTAAACTTGCCACTGCCGCATAACCCAGCCTACTTGAGCTAGTATCATCTGATTCTGTAAAAGGAGACAGAAAAATGAAAGCCCTAGTTGCTCTAGGGAGGAAAACCAGGGGACCTAGAGTCAGGGGTGGGAGAGAGACTTTGTCCTCTTTGTCTTTTCATGTTACTTGAATCTTTAAACTCCAAAGTAAGTTAATTTTTTTTTAATTAAAAAATTCTGGGGGTTGGGGTGCCTGGGTGGCTCAGTGGGTTAAGCCTCTGCCTTTGGCTCAGGTCATGATCTCAGGGTCCTGGGATCAAGCCCCACATCGGGCTCTCTGCTCAGCAGGGAGCCGCCTGCTTCCCCCCACCCCCCCGCCTGCCTCTCTGCCCACTTGTGATCTCTGTCAAATAAATAAAATCTTTTAAAAAAAAATTGGGGGGTGCCAGGGTGACTCAGTCAGTTGGGCATCTGACTCTTAATTTCGGCTCAGGTTGTGATCTCAGGGTCATGGGTTTGAGCCCCACATGAGGCTCCACGCTCCGTGGGGAGTCTGCTTGAGATTCTCTCTCTCCCTCAGCCCCTCCCCCTGCTCATGCTCTCTCTCAAATAATAATTAGATCATTAAAAAATCTTTAATATTAAGTACAGTTTGGGTTAGACAAGAACCATCAACTTTCCCTAAAACTTGGGAGAAGGTACAGCCCACATCCCCCAGAACAAAAACAAAAGATAAAACACCCCCTCCCCACCACCAAAAGACAAAAGCACAGAGATCATTTAGCCAGATTATTTTATTTTCTCCCAGAATGTTCAGCAGCTTGAATAAAGATGCAGAAAAAGAACCTTTCGGACAAGAAAGGCCATGTCAAGACAGGAAGGGGTGGGGTTTGTGGTCGTGGATGGGGAGAAAGTGGTGGGGGTATTGCACTGGAGTTCTCAAAGGGGTTTACGCTGTGGTGCCAGAAGAAGTAATGTGGAGAAACAGGTGTTCGTGATTGGGGAGTTAGACACTTGAGGAAAAAATTTTACTAGTTACGATGAGGTCTGAGAATTGGCAATCGAGGTAGGGTAAAGTGAAAGGTAGCATGGTTTTGATATTTTAATGCTATAAAATTTGGTCTTGTTTTATACCCCATTATGCTTATAATATTCTGAGTGATTTCAAAATACATTGCATATTTCATAACATAGATGGTGACAATGAGAGAAATCTTCATTATTTTCCTTCAAGAGCTTTTGGAAAGACATTTATGACTTCTCTGTTAAGTTTTATCTGCAAAGGATGGTATGACATATTGCTGATCAATAGTGACCACGCTGGATATTTGCAGGACAACTGTGACAGAAAAGGATGGAAATTTCACAATAAGGATAAATAATGGACAAGATAAAAGATGACCTTGACAGAGAACTCAGTTAAGAGGGAAATTGGAAAATATTTAAGGATCCCGATTCATACCAATAAGCCATTCTATGGGATTGAATCCAAAATAATAAACAATATTTATACAGATGATTTCCTTGAGTTGCAGAACATTTTTCTTCGTGAGTAGAGAACTGTGGCATTTTGGAAAATAGATGAAGGATTTTATAAACATGAAATAATAGAACCATTCTCAAAGATACTGCAGCAAATGTTGTGGAAGAAAATTAATCAGTCACAGTAGTTATTGAGCCCTTACTGTGTGCTTGGACAGGAGTGCTGTCTGAAGAGCTATGTGATCCCTGATTTTAAGGTACTTTTGGTTCATTTGGAGAGATGTAGAATAATGGAATATTCCTCACAAAAATGCTGGAAATAAAACAAGATAGTAACCACTGATGAACTGCAAGGTAAAGAAAAAGTGGCATAAAAATTCAGAGAAAGGTGAGCTCAGGGTAGTTGAAATATATGTTGAGGACTTAGTGGAAGTTACAATGAGCTGCGTTCAGAACCGGAAGGCCCAGGTTAGAATCTGCTGCTGTCATTTACTAACTTGTGACTTCAAACAAGTTTATTGAACTTGCCTGTTTCTTAATTTGTAAAGTAGGAGTGACAGTACACACCTTGAAGTACTGTAAAGCGTGTGCCGGTCCCTGTCCCATTGTCCTCAGATCTGTTTCTTGTCCTTTCTGTATCCCAGTCGAGCGGGGCTGGCAAGAAGCTGCATTTCCAGAGCGCTCTGCCCTGAACTGAGACTCCTGCCAGGTGCATATACTGGGACTCCTCAAGCACCCAGATGGCTGGATCTGGAGACAGTTTCCTTAGGCAGTAACTGAAGTTAAATGAGAGCATAAGTGTGGGCCTCTAATCCAAAAGGGCTGTGGCCTTAGAAGAAGAGGAAGAGAGAGATCTCTCTCTCCTCTATGTGAGGAGATCACAGCAAGAATGCAGGAAGAGAATCCACAACAGAAACAGACCATGCTAGCACCTTGATCTTGGACATTGCAGCTCCCAGAACTCTGAGAAATACATCTCTGTTTAAGCTGACCCCAGTCTGTGGCATTTTCTTATGGCAGCCGGAGCTGACTCCTAGAGTGGGTTTCCATGTCAGGAGGGTCAGGTCAGTGGAAGATACAGGAGAAGAGTAAAAAGTGGGAGGAAGGGAAAAGCCAGAGTCCATCTCTCCTCTCTGCTTCAGCAGCCTCTCCAGCCGCTTGCCACCTCAACTCCCTGTATTTAGGCTAATCTGGCTTCCAGTTTCTGTTGGAGAAGTCTGGTCCTTAAATCCCAGTAGCACCAGCTCCTCCTCCTTTTGTCTTGCAAGACTTGGGTTGCTTGTAGTTTTCTCCTGTTATTAATCTCTGGGTTGCCTCCCTATCTCCCACTTCATTACTGTCAGCTCTCCCATCACCTGTGTTATCAGTTTCCTGGATTAACTTCCCTCTACTATAAATATGTAAGTATGTTGTCTGGTTGATTGTTGACTAAGACAATGAGTAAATCTTAAAATGGAACATTGTGAAGCTGGAACATGCCATATGAGTAATAAATATATATACACAGATGTCATTCTACACGTATCTGTCTTTGCCCATCTCGCCCACAATGCCTGAGTGACCGTGCTTGTGACATGTCTTCTTTGATCTAACTGATTATTCTAGAGGACCCAAAGGGGGCTCATCATAGGGCACAGTGTTGACCTAATCACAATCCCTCTCTCAGAAACTGGAACTGAGGGAAAAAGAGGGACATTCTAGCCAGTGGTTGTCACTGGGGCTGAGAAGTCAAGCTATGAAGTTCATGATCATGTTCTGGTAAATAAAAAATAATCTCATTGAGAGACAGGACCAAAGAGTAGGTCACATGGCTCTTGAAAAGTAGAGAGTATAGCCTTTGTTCCAGATAACTTTCAACTCCCCAGTATCATTTTGACCAGACTTTGTATTCCTACCCTCACATTTCATGAGATTCTTTAAATGCTTTCCATAAAGGTATCTTCACTGGGGCTAGCTTCTTTGGATATCTGTTATCTATGTTTTTGAATCCTTGACTAGAACACCCTGTGCATCTGTGTACACACACACACACACAGACACACACGCACACTTCTGCAGACTTTGAGCTGTCTTTAAAACTAGTTAGCTTGTAATTAGGCAAAGAGACATTTATATGGAATTCTGTTTAGGATGAACAACGTAAGCAAAATTCATGGTTGAGAGAGATGAGACTCTAAAAGATCTGGTTGATGTCTCTGCTTGTTTTAACTAACACAGAGTTTACCAATATGTCTGAAGGCAAACTTTTAAAATTAAGTATAGTTGGAATTTTATAGCCCTTACTCTACACAGTTAATGAATAACGTTGCTGTTCCTTGAAGCCTGATTTAAAATAACATAATTATAACATTCACAACAGAGCAGTAATCATTACATAAAAATATATTAAAAACAGATTTATAAGTAATATGTTTCCTCCATGCCCTGGGTCATGCCACCAGGTGTCTGCAAAACTGGGTCAGGGAGAAAATGCAGGAAAGAAGGGGCTCTCTCTGGAAACTATCCTATTTGTAATTTCTTAAAGATAAATTTCTGAAACTCAGGGCACTTAATGGATCTTAACTACCAGACACAACACAGTTTTTGTGAGTTGCTTTGTCTTGCTATTAGGTGTTCCGCTGTCATCCATCCCCTGCCCGGAAGAATCTAGCTACTGAGATGAACATTCCCTGTGTTGATCGACTGGTTGCATTTGAAGACAGGCTGGCATCTGTTTTTTATTTTATATCCATGTGAAAATGTCAGTGTACGAAAAGGAATGTGAATGGAAATGTGAAATATGCTGCCAGAGGAAAGTCCCTGTTACAAAGTTTCTAAAAGGTAGTGATCAGCTTCACCAATATCTAGAATTTGTCTGGAAGTTGTGTCTTTTAAAACAAAGAGTATTTTCTGGACACAATATTTGCATGTGGTGTGGTGGGTTTTAAGCTGATTACATAAGTCCTTTTGTTAATGTACTGTACTGATATTTGTTGCTTTGCATTGCATTGTTGTTGACATCTGTCTTTTTAGAAAAGATTTTATGCATTTATTTGAGAATGAGAGAGAGAGAGTGCACTTGGGGGGAGGGACAAAGGGAGAGAGAGGAGCGGAGGGAGGGAGAATCTTGAGCAGACTGCACTGAGTGTGGAGCCCAGTGCTGGGCTGGATCTCATGACCCTGAGACTATGACCTGAGCCAAAACCAAGAGTCTGAAGTTTAAACTCACTGAACCTCCCAGGGCCCCTCGACATCTGTCTTTTAAGTTTTGGCACTTTTCTTTAAGTTCCACTCACTCTTCTGACATCACCATAAGATGAACATGCCCTGTAAGCCCATTGGAGTCTGAAGGTGGATGAGAGACTCATGGAGCAGAGCAGCCTCAGTCAAGCTGCCCCTACCAGACACAGCCTACATCAGCCAACCAAGAGCTCATGGGCTAAATAAGTACCTATTGTAAGGGTAATAAAAATTTGTGATTGTTTCTTAAGTCTCATGGTTGCAGCCATAGTCAACTGCTACAACAATCCCGGTAGTTTATTATTGAACTCAGTAGTTCCAATAGCCGCCTTTTGAGTCCCTCTTTTGTGGTTGTGACCCATGTAATAGCTCCCCTGGGGAATGAGTTTATGGTGGTCTGGGAATCATTCTGGAAGACCGGTCTAGAGTTTGCTGCTCCAGTGCTTCAGACAGGTTTTAATGATCTATTTCCTTTTCTGCTTAAGATGACTATACTGCCTCACATCCATTAGGATGGCTACTACAGAAAAACACACAGACATTAAGAGTGTTGGTGAGGGTATGGAAATATTGAAACACTTTTTCGCCGTTAGTGGGAATAAAAAATGGTACAGCTGCTATACAAAACACTAGGGCAGTTCATCAAAATTTAAAAATAGAATTATGGATCCAGCAATTCCACTTTTAGGTATACACTCAAAAGACTTGAATGCAGATTGGAAAAATATTTGTACACCCACGTTTATAGTAGCATTATTCACAATAACCAAGAGTGGAAGCAGCCTATGTGTTCATTAATAGATGAAGAGATAAACTGTGGTATATACATTCAGCTTTAAAAAGGAAGGAAATCCTGACACCTGGTGCAACATGAATGAACCTTGAAGGCATCATGTTAAGTGAAATAGGCCAGTTTCAAAATTAAATTAATGTGAGGTACCTAGAGTAATCTAATTCATAAAGACAGAAAGTATAGGTATACTCTGGCTACCCTCCACCTTCTGGGATCAGAATAATATGGTATAGGGCCAAGACTTTTGTTTACTCCCATTACCATCCATATAATAGACTGAATAATAAACTAGCACAAAATGGCTGGATTTCCCCCCTGTGAGAAAAAGGATATTAGTTTAGCCCCTAGTAGACAAAGTGTAATGCATGCTGTCAGGGTCCTAACTGTGTCCCTAGAGAATTCAGTGTCCTTTCCTGAACTTCTGGTTGCCGGTGTCTGCGTCTTTGCCCAAAGGTTCTTCCTTCCACCCCTAACCCCAACTACAACCATGGAAACCCACGTTGCCCATATAGAGTAGGCTAGAAGTGGGAAGAAGAGTAAACACTCTGCCCCCTCACTTGAGTAGTCCTCAATCATTGACTCTTGAGATTTTAAGTATAAATACTCCAGCTCCCTTACCTTGAAGCTGGGGTAATTCTGAGACATATGTTTTGTACTATTTCAAAGAGTTTCCAGCCTGGGGGAGGAGGTGAGTTCTAGCTCCCATTGTGGCAACTGGCTACTGTCGTTTCCCTTCTTTGTATCACATCCCCATTTCTTTACTTGTGTTACCTTCACTTTCCAAACAAATCACTTGTACTCAAATGCTTGTGTGTAGGTAGTAGTCCAATGAAGCCACCATGGGAGCTTTGTTCCTTAAGTCTCCTGGGAGTCCGTGCACTAGGTACCTGACTCTGCAACTGAAAAGTGAGATAACCATGTCTACTTGGGTGAGAGTATGTTACCTAACACAAAGTAAAACCTGGAAAATCATGGGATCTCCCTGGTGACAGTCCATGTTCCATGTAAGTCTATCCATCCTGGTCTCTCCTATTGTGTAGGAGAAGAACAATGCTGCCTCTTTAGCTTTCCTCCAAATCACTGGGATCTGGGATTTGAGTTTTCAGAGCTGCCTTATGAAGCCCGAAAATGGACCTGAATTCCCTCCCAGTGATTTCCAGTTTTAGTGGGATAAACTGAGATGGATATAGACTAGATGGTGGGAGCAAAGAAGAAATGTGGGAAAAGCAAAGCAAAAGAGTGGAAGATAATTGTTAGAAGAAAAAACCTGGGACCTAGTTTTCACGTAAGCACTCGAGTTGGTTATAGAGCGTATGATAAGCCAGACTGGATTAAGGCAGAGTTGGAGGGAAAACTTAAAGGACCTTGGTTTTTTTTTTTTTTCATACAAAAATCATTTTAGTAGAGTTAGTAAGATTCTTTGGCCCTGAACCCTACCCATTTCACCTTCTGCATTAAAAATGAATATATTTGAAGGAAAAAGTCACGGCAGGTGAAGGTTGGTTTGAGGAGTTACTCCAGACTCTACCTCTTACTTTCCCTATCAAACTTTGTTCTCCCTTGTGTCTGTCTTATTGATTCCATACCCACATTATCCCTGTAGCACTGAGAGGACTGATAACTCTGGCCCTAACTTTGAGAAGTTCATAATGTGGTTGAGAAGACAGACATACAATCAGATTGAAATAGTAGGTAGTAAGTGCTAAAATAGGGACAAAACTTACATGTTATGGAAACAGGACAGAAAGCAGCTAATTCTAGCTGGTGCCATTGAAGACAGATGAAGTAAAAGGTCCTGAGAGATGAAGAGGAGATTTCCAAGCTGGGAAGTACTGCAGAGACATTTCAGATGGAAGGATCACCATCTGTGTGATTCTTGGGATCCTGGGGCTGGTGGCGAACTTGAAAGCCCATTGGTCCCTTATGTTCCTTAACAGCTATTGGGGGGAAGAAAATCCATTTGGAAAGTTAGCATTTTGAGAAAAAAAAATTTTTTTTAAATCAACTCTTCTGAGAAATCACCTTTGATGTGTAGCTTCTACGAATGCAGGCATTTATTTCTTATGAATTGAGAATTTTAATGGATAAACCACATAATTTGAAATTAGTATCCACAGGAAACATTAGTGAGGTCAAAGCACAAGTATAAAATCAACTTGATGTGTATATTGCTTTTTGATGAAAGGGAGGGAATACCTAGGGTTCAAATTCCAAAAGTAATTATCAAACAGGTTTGGGCAAGATATCAGCTGAGGTCCTGATTTTTCATCTAAAAACCCCAGATTATCTATGAAGTCATTTCCTCTTTTAAAGCATCACTGCAAAATGAGAGTTTTGAAACTCTCTTTGAAAAGGGGGTGATGGGGTTACTTTCATTGCACAGCTAAACATATACTGGGGACCCTCTTCATTTATTTTTTGATGGAAAAGATTATAAATCTAGGACTGTTTTTCCTTATACTTATTATTGTTAAATGAAAAAAATTTCACTTGAATATTTGTAAGACATTAGATATTTTTAGGAGATTAGGTACTGTGAAGAAAAATAACTAATAATGAATATGTAACTCTCCCTAGTTCTACCATTTATTAGGAGTTTGTGAGTTGAGTTACATTTTGGGTTACTGTAGTTAGTAAGGTCCTTTCTGGCCCCAAACACTATTTCCTTTCTTCTTCTTCTTCCACCTTTTTATTGCCAATGATGGGGAATTATTTTATCTTTTGGAAGTCATATTTGAAAATGTAATGTAATGAAAATGTAATGTATTAGTTAGGGAACAGTTTAGTTGCTGTAAAGAGACCCCAAAATACAGTAACGTAAGCAAGACAGATTATTTCTCTCCCACATAGAAGTCTGGAGAGGCATTCTGGTGACAGTATGATTGTGTCATGGTGTCAGGAACACTCTCTTGTCACTCTGACATTATCAACACTCAGGTTTGTTTGTTTTTAATTTTATTTACTCATTTGACACAGAGAGAGAGATCACAAGTAGGCAGAGAAGCAGGCAGAGAGAGAGGGAAGCAGGCTCCCCGCCGAGCAGAGAGCCCGGTGTGGGGCTCGATCCCAGGACCCTGAGATCGTGACCTGAGCCGAAGGCAGAGGATTAACCCACTGAGCCACCCAGGCGCCCCAACACTCAGGTTTTAATTCCTTGATTGAAATGGCTGTTTGAGCTATAACCAATGATCAGTTTACTGTAAAAATAATGAAGATTCAGCTTCAGGATCCTTCACTTGCATGGGTCCTTTCCATGTGGTATGTAATGTTGGAGGGGCTGCAGGCTTTTCTGAGATATGACTATAGGGACACTTTTTTGTGTCACAGACCTCTTTGGCAGTTTGGTGAAGTCTATGGACCCCTTTTCAGAATAATGTTTTTTAAAAGGTTAAAGTATCACACATAGGATTAAAAAGGAAGCCAATTATATTAAAAATCAGTAGTCAAAATATTTTTAAAATTTTGTGATATAGTGGGGTGTCTGGGTGCCTCAGTAGGTTGGGCACCCAACTTTTGGTTTTGGCTCAGGTCATGATCTCATGGGTTGTGAGTCTGGGCCCCATGTGGGGCTCCATACTCAGCTGGGAGTCTGCTCGAGGTTCTTTCTCCCTTTCCCTCCCTCCCCCTCTATTCCTGCCCCCTACAACTCTCTCAAATATATAAATAAAACCTTAAAAAATTTTGTGATATAGAAATATATATGCTTCTTTATTACACATTAAACAATCAAATCTAGTGATCAGACTAAAACCTACCATAATTTTGAACTTGTAATGAACCTTGAAGATATTTCACATACAAAAAAACTGTATTAATTAGAATGTCCTATGGGCATATTTAATTCTATTGGTAACAAAGTCACAGGCAAAGCAACTATAACTATGCTTTTGTCTACATTTATAGCAGAAGAAAAAGCATTAGAAGTCATACTCCCCAAGGGAGGAGATCTGAATGATACATTTTCATGGATTCTTTATTGATTCTCTAAATAAGAGCCAACAATTATCGCTTGCTTTCTTTAGTTGTATTCTTATTCATTTTTTATTCAGTGATGCAAGTTCAGGGAGTTTCCTTCTTTCCTTGAATTAGATTTTCTTCTGGTTTGAGCCCTTGTCTTTTTCTTCAATGTTTCTTTCTTCCATGTGTCTCTCTCTTTTGATTTTCACTCTTTCCTTCTTTCTTTTTAAAATGTCCAGATTAAGTTTTCATGGTTGTTATTGTATTCTTTTTCATGCTTTCATGTTCTGTCCAGGCATACATTCTATTGGCTGTGAGACAATGTAAGTGATTTCTTGGCTTAATTCTGCTGTAACTGAGACCACTTACCCCTCTGAAAGATAATGTGGTGCTGGGGGCTTGCTTCCTTATTTACTCCTTTATAGCCTGAGGAAATGTAGCAGGGAGTGCGAATGTGTGTATGTGTGTGGTGTCTTTGTTCTCTCATGGAGATTTTGTCAAATACCAAGCTTTACTCCACCATTCCAATGGGCCATACCATGTACAGCATTGAAATCTCCACTTCTGTTTTAAAAAAAACAAACAAACAGATTTGCTCTTCACTTTTCTTATTTTATCCTCTTCTTTTCTAGTTTCCATTACTGCTTTGTGAAAAGAAGGATGAAGAGGAAGAAAAAAAGGAGGAGGAGGAGGAGAGAAAAAGACGAGAGTGATTATCCAGTTTGCTTTTCTCCGGACTTGAGATTAATGAGAATTTTTCAAATGCATTATGATGTCTGGATGGTGGAGGTGGTGTTAGGAGCTGAGCCACTTGTTCCACAGCTCAAGTCCAGAATCTTCTGTTTCTTTGAACACCCATTTTTGAGGCCTGTAGCACTAGCTTAAACATGTTTTCTTGTTTGCTGGTTGCAAGTAAATTTTTGGATCATTCTGTTAGGTGAAATAGGATAGAAGTTCTTTGAAAAAGTTCTAATCTTATATCTCAGAAGACCAACCCTCAGTTTTTTAAGTAATAAAATGGACCCATATATACCTAATTCGAAGAGTTTTAGGACAATACAATGGACTGATGTTTGCAAAGTGCCTAGCATGGTATCTGGTGCAAAGAAGGCAGGTGGTAGTTGATGGATCATTAACTTAAGATTGACTGCTAATTTATTTCCTGAACTGTGGTCTTTTTAGGTGAGTCAGAAGAATCAGGAAAAATCACAATCGTCTGTAGGAAACATGTCAATACATTTGCAGCCAGTTCTTGATTAACACATGGGGATTTTCTGCCTGTTTGATTATCAGTGCCTTCCAGATGATGTCCAGAAAACAAAAAAAAGCTTCTGCTGTTTGGTATGGTGTAAATTAATGTTTATCTTTCTGTTAGTGAAATCTAGACCAGATGGTGATTCCCAAGCAAACCCTCCTATTTAGGAATCTGTAAATAGATAATCTCTTTCCATACCAACCCTATGTTAGAAATTTGTGCTGCCTCCTGTTGGTGGGAATGCAACTTGGTGCTACTTGAGGTTCCTCAAAAAGTTAAAAATAGAACTACCCTATGATCCAGTAATTGCACTACTGGGTATTTACCTCCAAAATGCAAAAACTCTAATTCAAAGGGATACATGCATCCCTATGTTTATTGCAACATTATTTACAATAGCCAAATTATGGAAGCAAACTGTGTCCATTGATAGATAAATGGATAAAGAAGATGTGAGATATCTATATATCAGCCATAAAAGGGAATGAAATCTTGTTATTTGCAACAACATGGACGGAGCTAGAGAGTATAATGCTAAGTGAAATAAGCCAGAGAAAGACAAATACCTTATGATTTCACTCTTACATGGAATTTAAGAAACAAAACAAATGAGCCAAGAGAAAAAAGACAGAGAGGGACAAATCAAGAAACAGACTCTTAACTAGAGAGAACAAACTGATGGTTACCAGAGTGGAGGTGGGTAGGGGGATGGATGAAACAGGTGAGGGGGACTAAGAGTACACTTATCATGAGTAATATACATGAGTAATGTATATTCATTAGAATTGTTGACTCATTACACTATATTGTATACCTGAAACATATAACATTGTATGTTAACGATACTGGAATTAAAATTAAAAACTAAAAAAAAAAATCTGTGCTGCTTCTTTCATGAGCCCTTCTGGAAGAAGGACACATCTACCTTTATTAAGTGGAAAGTGAAAGGAAGTAGGGGAAACCTTGTAGAACTACTCGTTCAAAGAATCAAGTATACATGTTTGATAAAAATAAAAAATATATATATTAGAGCGGCAGGGAGGACAATGTGAACCTTTCCTCCCATGTTTTCTTCTTATTTTTCCCTTATACAACTGTAGATTCCTACAGTTGTACAGGGAGGAATTCAGTCTTATCCTTCTTTTTTATTCCACTTTCTGCCCCTATCACCCAGTAGAGAGACTGACACAATAGTAGGTGTGTAAATAGTTTTTGAATACATCAACATGTGTATTTTATGTGTGAGCTAAACATTCTAATCTGAATTACAGACATCCATTATTAAGCTTGTCAGACCTAAAAACATATTTTTCATTTTTCTGAGGACTATGCATACAGTTAGAGGCCTGTGCGACTAGTCATTACCTAATGCTACAAGAGGAATTTCTGTCACAACAGTTCTTGGACACTAGACTATTTCCAAGCTTCCATATAGTTAGGGTTAAGTGCATCATTTTGCCTCATCCTACTGGGAAGACTAGATTCTAGAAGCCCTTTGGAGAGAACATTGTGGGTGTGGTCATCATATCTTCTCCAGGTATTAGTGGTATTCATAGTATGATTACTAGAGATTCCTCAGAATTTCTATCTATGTCCTGACAAGCATCTTTTGTCAAAAAAGCAAATGACTACTTTTTATTATTGGGGTGTGTGTGGGTGTGTGTTTCTTAAACAATATACTTGACCAATACAGCCAAAGAGTCAAGAAAAGGCCATGACTCATTCCTTGGGTGTGCCCTTTCTCGGTTGGTGGGTGGCTTATGTAAGTCAGGGTTATTGCATTCTCCAAAATTAGCAGGTGTGTACCTATATAGTGTGTTTTAATATACCTCCTTTTACAACTGGTAACATTCTTTACTTGGGATCAAAGTGTGTTCAAGTGCTGAAAATGCTTTTCATTTCTAGTCTCCATCAGTTCCCTTATCCTCACCCTTCTATAGTCTATAGTAGATGCCGTCTCTTGTTCCTATATATCTGTTGAGGTAAATTCTATCCTTTAAAGCCATGTCAAATGCACTCATATCTCATTCAATGCTTTTCATTATAGGCCAACTTACCTTAGCTTTTGAAATGGAAACTACATATGTAGTTAGAGTAAGCAAGAGTTGAGAACAGCTTGACAAGAAGCACAGCAGGTGCAGGCAGACCAACATGAAATACTTTGAAAAGACAATCAGTAATAAGAATTTGATGATACCTGTGCTGGGAATTTATCTTTAGAATTCAGGATCCCTACTGCGTTCTCTATTATCTTCCATGTTCTCATATTTTCCATTCATTTGACAGGTTGGGAGTGGGGATATGAGCTGTGTCTTGTGTTATCCCGCATATTAGTCTTGAAAATTGTTATGGATTTAACAAATGGGGCATAAAAGAAAAGAAGTCAAGTCAAGTGAAATGAGCTGGAAGATTTTTTTTTTAAAGATTTATTTTGGGTGCCTGAGTGGCTCAGTTGGTTAAGTGTCTGCCTTCAGCTCAGGCCATGACCTCAGGGTCCTGGGATTGAGTCCTGCGTCGGGCTCCCTGCTCAGCAGGGAAGCTGCTTTTCCCTCTGCCTGCTGCTCTCTCACTCTCTCTCTGACAAATAAATAAATAAAATCTTAAAAATATATATTTTATTAATTTTGGAGAGAGGAAGTGCAGAGGGAAGTGGCAAAGGGATAGGGAGAAAGAAACACAAATAGATTCCATGTATGGAGCCTGACTTGGGGCTCAATGTGGGGCTTGATCTCATGACCCTGATATCAAGACCTGAGCTGAAACCAACTGTCAGACACTCAACCGACTGTGCCACCCAGGCACCCTGAGCTGGAAGATTTTTAATGAACTTAGAAATGATTGCCAGCCAGGCTGATATTACTCTTTTTGAGGTGACTGGATCTCACTCATTAGCTACATGAAACCATCAATTAATACAAGGAAATATGGTGGGCACTAACTCTACATTTATAACTAGTCTTCTTCTTCTTCTTTTTTTAGATTTTATTTATTTATTTGACAGAGAGAGATCACAACTAGGCGGAGAGGCAGGCAGAGAGAGAGGGGGAAGTAGGCTCCCTGCCGAGCAGAGAGCCGGATGCAGGGCTCGATTCCAGGACCCTGAGATCATGACCTGAGCTGAAGGCAGAGGCTTAACCCACTGAGCCACCCAGGCGCCTCTATAACTAGTCTTGCTGGACACTGTGCTAAGTGCTGTATCACTTTTACTGATAGAGTTTAGGGAATATACATACATAAACATACATAACTTCTTTAAATTTCAAAGGTATGGTTTGGGACATTAATACAATTTCTTAATTTTTGTGACATAGCCATAGCTTCATTAGGAACATCTCTTTCACATTGTCAAAACACTTCTGAAATACCTTGCTAAATGATACTGCTGCATGAGGGTGGCTTCTATTTTTTAGTGGGACTCCCTTAAAAATAATTTCACTGCTCTTTTAAAGATTTATTTATTTATTTATTTGGCAGACAGAGATCCGAAGTAGGCAGAGAAGCAGGCAGAGAGAGAGGAGGAAGCAGGCTCCCCAGAATTAATTCCAGCTGTTTTGATCTAGGAGAGGTATTATATAAGAAGTTGGAAGGACTGGAGAATTGGTATTTAGGCCACATCTGCAGAATCATACCACCATTTTCACCTGTAAGGGGAGCTGCTACCTCTGCCGCTATGAGGAAAGTGAAAAATTGAGAGGCTCCCCCTGAAACTGCTGACTTCAATGAGCTCTGCTAAATGAATCAGGAAGCTTTTGATGCTATTGCCACTACTCCAAGACCCACAAGGCTCCTACCTGGATATGGGAATGTGGCTGCAGAATAAAACCACTATGTGTATCTCTAGAATCAACCAAAGCTTCAGGTAAAATTGCTTCTGCTTTACTTCTGCCTTCCAAGTTGTATGAAAATACACCTGGTTGGCAAAAATATAACATGAAACAAAAACCAAATTAAAAGCTCATCTCTAGGATCCTAGATGTAAGAGGATCTGAGAAATGTCTATTATAGCTTTCTAGCTTCTGTAGCACAGGAAGGCACACCATGGGTGTTGGATTGTTTTGTATTTCTTTTTTTTTTTTAAAGATTTTATTTATTTATTTGAGAGAGAGCATAAGTGAGGAGAAGGTCAGAGGGAGAAACAGACTCCCCACGGAGCTGGGAGCCCGATCTGGGACTCGATCCCGGGACTCTGGGATCATGACCTAAGCCGAAGGCAGTCGTCCAACCAACTGAGCCACTCAGGCATCCCTAGTTTTGTATTTCTATTAATATTCTTGGGTTTTGTTCTTCAACATAGGGAAGTTGCTTGAACACACTGATCCCTTTGGGTCTTGCTTTTAGGATTTGTTAAGCTGTGCTTAGTCTAGGGCTAATTTTTTCTCATGACTGAGGCAAAAACCTTCCAAGTACTCTACTCAGTGCCCTGTGGATTATGAGGTCTTCCCATCTAGTTTGTGGGCACCACATCCAATGTGCATGTCAGGCACTGTTGTTTTTCTAATTCTTTCCCCTTCCTAAGATACTTTCCTCACGCACACAGGATAATCATTACTCAACATTGAAGGAATAGCCTTTGTGAATCCCTGGGGTCCTGTCTATGTACGGCTCTCTTCTTTTTGATATTGTCATGTGAATTCTGTCACTTTTTCCTCTCTAGACTTTTCGTTCCTTCTCCTTAACTCAGAAGTCCATCTAGTTCTATCTGGGTTTCTCCTCCCTGCACTAGAGCCTAGAAACTCTCTTAAGTCAGTACACGAGGGTAATCATTGGGTTCACCTCATTTGTTTCCTGTTCCTCAGGGATCACTGTCCTTCCTTGCCTGATGTCTAGTGTCTTCAAAACTGTTTTTTCAACTACTTTCTCCTTTTGTTGTTGTTGTTACAGATGATAGCATAAATCTGCCACTATTATTACATCTTGGTCCCTTATTGATTTTTTGATCAGAGCCTGTATCACATCCTGCAGGAAAGCATTCCAACCTAACACGGTATTATTTCCCAGGTGACACCATAAGTGTCTACTTCAATAAGACATTCTGCTGTTTTATAAGACTGATTGCTTTTGTGTGCTGGGATACATGGCAAGATCATTGTTTGCCACAGGCACTGATTCATCACATACCTTTTTTTCTGTACATTTAGTACTTTGGTCAGTAGTTGAGTGAACAAGGCTTTTAGTAAGTCTGTGGATGGTAGTACTGGCACATATATGGCAAATAGGAAAGATAATACATATCCGGAACACATTTCTATTCCATTAGGATCATTTCTGCTTCCTTATGATGGAAGGTTTCCAAGGTGGTCAACCCACCACTAGGTACTAATTTATGGTACTCTATAATGAAGTCATTGGTGGCTTTTGCTACTGGCAAATTAAATTGCTCTGCAATAGAAGTAGCCAGATCAATCTGGGTGAGGGAAAGTCCATCCCTCCCACCATTGCTATCTGTTCATAAGCCTATTCAGCAAGTACTATGTGGCTGGGGAAAGTCTGACTGGCATCCATGAAGAGTTCTACCTGTCCTCCAGATTTTTAAGTACCTCATCTGCAGTGGGCTGACTTGTAGTTAGCATTCACAAAGACATAAATAATTTTACACTTTAGACCAATTCTGAGAGATTTGTCAAATATCTATTGCTGTTTAACAAATCATCCCAAATTTAATGGCTGAAGAAAACACTTGCTTTGCTCATGAATCTATTTAGGCAAATCTTGCAGGGACTGTACATCTCTGCTGTACTTAGTGTCACTAGGAGTGGCTTGAAGGATGGGGCTGGATTATTCTAAAGGCTTGGTCACTCACTTATCTGAAGGTTGATGCTGCTATTGGCTCTATCTTCAGCTGGGATTGGGCTGGAACGTCTGCATGTGGCTTTTCCATATGGGTGCTTAGTTTCCTCACAGCACAGTTACCGAGTTCCAAAGGTAAGCATCTCAAGAAGAGTAGAAGAAAGCTGTATGGCCTTTTATGACAGTCTTAGAGGTCACATAACATTGCTTCTGCCATAGTCATAGACCTGCCAAACTCAAGGAGAGGGATTACAGACCTCATCTCTCAATGGGGAATGTCCTGCTCGAAGGAGTACGTATGGGATGAGATACACTGGTGTGGCCATCTTTGGAAAATAAAAATCTGCCCCACCATCAACTTCTTCTATAGTCTCCCTCATCACTAATTTCTCATTTTTGTTGCTTCCAAGATCCTCACCATATAGCCAAATTGGTAACCCTTGAACATGGATTCATACTGATCTACATATCTGGGCATGTCTGCTTCTAGGCAGAGGATAAATATACATACTGCTCAAAGTTCTTGTCAATGAATGTATCTGCCTCATTGTCCTTCATAGCCACTGTAAGTTGTACTGTAATGCTGAGGGAGTCCATTTATGGAAGGTGCCATCATGTTATGCAGAACGATCTGAAAACTTTATTTTCTTATTCCCTAGCAATTGTCATGGATGAGATGAGGGGACATGGCAGTACATCGGAAGTAGGAATACTAAGAATGTAAGCTACATGTTTGTGGAAAATCTGGTGTCTTTAGAAACTGCTTGAGCCTAATCTTTTTCCTTGAGGAGGGAGTACAGCTGCACACAACATTAGTGTTTGATGGATCAGATAACACTTCAGTTCATGACAGAAGGATCAGGTTTCATAGTCACATAAAATCCAGTGGTTAGGTAATGTGGTAGGCTAAATAATGGCTCCCCAATATATTTACATCCTAATCTCTAGAACCCCGTCATGGTGCCTTATGTGGCAAAAGAGACTGTGCATATGTGATTAAGAATCTTGAGATGATTACCCAAGATTATCTGAGTGGGACCAATGTAATCATAACATTCCCTAAAAGAGGAATGCAAGAGGAATCTGAGGTAGAGTTAGAGGAAAGAGCAGTGTGATGAGGAAACAGAGATTGGAGTGATGCCTTGGGAAGAAGGAAGAAGGGGCCAGAAGCCAAGGGCCACAGTCACCAGAAACCAAAAAGGCAAGGAGATAGATTCTCCCCTCAGAGCTACTAGAAATAACTGGTCCTCCTGTCAACACCTTGACTTTAATTCAGGGAAATTGATTTGAGACTTCTGATTTCCAGGACTGTAAAGAGAATAAATTTGCATTGTTTTAGGCTATATTAGATTCCTGTGACTGCTGTAACAAATTACCACAAACTTGGTAGCTTAAAACAGAAATGTGTTCTCTCACAATTCTGGAGGCCAAAAGTCTCAGATCATTATGATTGGGTTACAATCAAGGTGTTGGCAGGCCTGCACTCCCTCTGAAGGCTCAAGGGAGTGCCTTGCCTCTTCTAGCTTCTGGTGGCTGCTGGCATTCGGCTTGTGGCCACACCCCTCCAATCTCTGCTTTTCTCTTCATGTTGGCTTCTCTCTGTGTGTCTTCTCTTCTGTCTTCAAATTGTCTTTTATCTCTCTCTTACGGAGGCCATGTGTGACTACATTTAGGGCCCACCCTGATAATCCAGGATAATCAAGCCATTTTAAGAGCTTGACCTTAATTACATTTGCAAAGACCCCTTTTTCCTATAAAGTACCTTTATGGGTTCCAGAATTAGTACTTGATATCTTTGGTGGGTCACCATTTAGCCTACTATAACCAAGTTTGCGGTAATTTGTTATAGCAACAAATAATACAGGTAGGTACTAAGTCTCTATTAGGGTAGTGTAGCAAGCCAAAAGCTGTTTCTCAGAAGGAAAATAGTTATTTTTAAGGAGAGAATGGCTTTCTTAGGAATCCCTAGGAGCCTAGACAGTGGTTCTTTGAATGCAGCTTTTCACATCTGCCATAGACATTTCAAACTTTATTGAATATGTCGTTGTAAAGAACACATGCTAGCCTAGACCAGTTGGAGAACTTTCTCTTTCTCTCTGTCCCATGTAGAACAGGTTGCCTTGAGGGTCACTTAGAGAATGGCCAGGAACCATGTACTAACATGTGGTATATATCATCTCCAAGTCCCAGAAGGTGTATCAAGAATCTTTCTTGGTGGGAAGGTGTGCAAAGCATGGTACCTCTTCTTTCACTCTTTTGAGGTGATGTTCTGAGGTGTTCCCTCTATTGGACTCCGAGAAATTTCTAAAAAGTAGCAGGTCCCTGAATTTCTCTGCCACATGTGTGCGCCTGACTAAGGCATTCCAGCCCTATTAGCCATTTGCTATATATTCTCTCAAACCCCTTTATTTTCATTTATATATACAGAAATTCCACATGTATTTATTTCTCACCCAGGGGCTCTTCATCTTTTCCTCACAATAAAATAAACAGTGGTGGGTTAATCAATGCTGACATCCATTGCCACCCACAGAGTCCCCTGTGAATTGAATGAAAGAGACATTCTGGAATGAGAATGCACAACATGATAACAGGCATCCTTTTTCAAGTTCAGTTAAACCAGATGCAAAAAAAATTGGTACAGTTGGTCTTTTTCTTTTTAATATTTGGGGAATTTGCAGGTGGGTCTGACTACAAGATCCTTCTATTTCTGAGCCAGATGTGCTCACAAATAGAAGTGCCACACATTTACTGCGTGTATGTTTAGATGAATGAAGTCTTCCCTCATTAAGAACTGAGGATTGTAATACGGAGCAATATCCTCTTTCTTCATTTGACAGACACAACGAGGTGCTAGGAATATTTATCCTTCAATGGATAATTTCCAGGAGAACTAAGAAGGAAAGAGTAATAGGAACTAAATTAGAAGGGGAGAAAAAGAGATGTGTTAGAGAAATACCACATTGGTTGCCTTGTAGAGAATGGAGTGGAGGAGAAAGAGCCAGGAAGACTAGATAAAAGCTATTGGCATTAAAACAAACAAACAAAGAAAAACAAAACAATAAAAACAATAAAAAACCAGGATGAAATTCTGGTATATGTGACAATATGGTTGAAACGAAAACATTATGTCAAGTGAAAGAACCCAGACACAAAGGACCACATGTTGTATGATTTCATTCATATGAAATGCCCAGAATAGGCAAATCTATAGACAGAAAGTAGATCAGCAGTTGCCAGCGCTGGAGAAGGGCAAACGGGAGGTGGGTGGTTGGGTGATTACTAATGGGAATGGAACTTCCTTTTGGGGTAATAAAAATGTTCTGGAATTAGATAGTGATGATGGTTGCACAACTCTGTGACTATACTGAGTTTACAGTTTAAAAATAGTGGAATTATATTTCAACAGAACTGGTATCTTTATTTTAAAAAATCAAAGCAAGATATCAAAAGAATTTTGCCTAACAAATCATTTCTCGAACTTTCTATCCATAAGCCTTTGAAGGACAGACCTATGTAGTAATATTGGAGGTAGTTTCTTTTCATGGTCATTTAATTAATATGATGGATATAACTTAATAAAAAGGAAAGGAAAAATATAACCAACAAAATCAAAGATTTTTACTTAATTTAGTTAGTGGTCAGGAGACATAAAACTCCTCTGATACTAAAAAAAACAGTTTTCCCCATTGGATCATAAATTGAATTATAAAAGCTTCAGCAAACATTAGGAATCGTGATCCTCAAGGAAGCAAATTCTCCTTTATTTGTGGTAATTGCTAGTCATAATGGACACCTGTTGGTGCCTTCTAGAGCATTCCCAATGTAAGCTCTGGGCAACTGGGTAAAATCTTACTATAAGACAAATAAATTATCTTAAATAAACAAATAGGTGTTTTGTTATGGGTGGATAGGCCTCATTATGCATCATATTTATAACTAAACTGAATTTGGGCAATTTTCAAGCTTTTTTTTGTTCATCTGTTTGAAGAAAATCAGGCAATATAGTAGGCTTGGTTGTTGTTGCAGTGTCCTATATCAGTTTCCCCTGTTTCTTACTAACAGAGCCCTGATTATGTTTGGAAGGGTGTTGTGGGCTGAATCATGTCCTTTTTTTTTTTTTAAGATTTATTTATTTGAGAGAGAGGAAGAAAGAGGGGTGAGGGACAGAGAGAAAGAATCTACAAGCAGACTCCCAGCTGAGCACAGTGCCTGACATAGGGCTTGATCCCACAACCCAAGAGATCACGACCTGGGCCCAAACCTAGAGCCAGATGTTCAACCAACGGAGCCACTCATGTGTCCTGTGAATTGTGTCCTTTTAAGATTCATATATTGGAGTCATAACTGCCAGTACCTCACAGTGTAACTATATTTAGAGATAAGATAACTAAAGAGGTGATTAGGTTAAATAAAGTCACTAGGATGGTCCCTAATCCCATATGACTGGTGTCCTAATAAGAGGACATTTGGATATAGATTACACACAGAGAAAAGACCACGTGAAAACAGAAACAAGGCAGCACCTACTTACAGACCAAGGAGGAAAGGCCTTAGAAGAAACCAACCCTCCGACACCTTGATCTTGGACTTCTAGTCTCCAGAACTGTGAGAAAATTAAGTTCTGTTGTTTAGGCCAACCACTTTGTGTGTACTTTGTTACGGCACCCCTAGCAAACCAAAATAAAGGGTAAACAAAAACCTTTTATTTATTTATTTATTTATTTATTTATTTATTTATTTATTTTTTCCAATTTTCTTGCAAACATTGGTGGCCATGGCTCAGCATTCTGGTCAAGGAGATATAGAAGCAGAAATCCTTGGTTGACCCTTTGCTAAAACTGTCTAGAAGACATCTGAATTATCTCCCATATGCCTTTTGCTCTTTGCCCTTTCCTTTTATCCTGCCTGGAATGGGATCATAAATCTGACAATTGAGTAGCCAACCTGGGGCCAATGAAGCAACAGCCAAGAATGGCCAAATGGAAAGACAAGAGACCTGATGGCCTCATAGAGTCATTGTACCAACCTGGAGCCACCTAACTCCAGGAGCTTTTAGGTGAGAAAAAACATTTCATGTATTTAGCTACTTGTTTCCCTTTCAAGTTTCTATCTCATGTAGCTGAATGCAATTCCTAAATGATATCCCAGATATTTAGTACCTACATATTTTTAATCTAATGAAAAAGAGAATCATGCTATATTGGGTATAGGTGAAAGGTCTAATTGGAAATTACATGGAACATGAATTTATTTACTTCCAACCATCTGCTTAGCTACACAGATCCCACCTTCTCATTTGTGAGCAAATTTTTTAAATATATTTTTTAAAGATTTTATTTATTTATTTGACAGTCAGAGATCACAAGTAGGCAGAGAGGCAAACAGAGACAGAGAGGAGGAAGCAGGCTCCCTGCCGAGCAGAGAGCCCAATGTGGGGATCAATCCTAGGACCCTGGGATCATGACCTGAGCCGAAGGCAGAGGCCCAACCCACTGAGCCACCCAGTGCCCCTGTGAGCAAATTTTAAATGAGATAATTAAACAGAGAGATACAGACTTTTTATTTAAATTGGGCAATGATGCCTACAAATGTACTTATTCAGTATTCAAGAAAATTTCAAAGGAACTATAACTTGGTAGCCAGCACCTTTAAGGTAAAGACATCTACCACTGTGATCATTGGAGTAGTTTTCAGGGAAGCATAATGCGATTCCTTGTAAATTTCCTTGTAAATTATCACATGTAGGCTATCCAGGTGCCTGATCTCTGGCTCATTAGCTTGTGTGGTCTGTGAACCAGCTGTGGGTCTGTAAATGTTATCAATTAGCAAAGAGATAGGGAAATAAAGAATCTGTCACCAAATGCACATCACCGAGCACACTATTTAGTTCAGCTTACTTACTTTACTTATTTTTTGGTGGCAAGACTTCTTGATGAAGGAAGTAGTAAGCTGGTTTACATTCTGGTACTAGCCTCCCATCTCATTGCAGGTTCACATGGTGAGTAGCACAGAGATGGCTAACTTGGGTATAATTGGCTCATCACGATGGGAGATAAAGCTGTGTGTATTTGTTCTCTGTGACTTACAAGGATGAGAGTCCAATTAGAAACATATTTATATTAGATCCAGACTGTGATGACTTTGAGCTCCAACTATCTGAATAAGAACTTGGCCATGCTTCTGAGAGTCTCTAGAAAACTCTCTCATATTTGTTCAGGAAAAATTTACTCCAGTTCTTTTGCTTTGGTTTGTTAGCCAAGTCATCCCAGCATGGCCTCTGCTGCTGCCATTTTCAATGACAAGACTGAAGTGCTCTATTATTTAAGATACATTTGGCTGCAAGTAATGGAATACTCTCCTTTATCTTTATCCACCATATCTTTAGTAATACAGACATTCAATTTTTTCACATAATAAAAAGTCTGGAGGAAAGCAATTCTAGGTTTGAAATCAGCTCAACAATTATCTGTAGCTCAGGCTCTCTGCATCTTTCCCCTGTGTCATTGTCCACATGTTGGCTTCTTGTCCTTGGATAAGTCACTTAATGGCTACAAGGGGGGGGGGGCGCTTCACAATTTTAGACAATGGTCTAAAGCTGGGACTTTCTTTTCTTTTATTCAAACAAGAAAACCCTTTCCAGCAGCAGCAGATGTCAACCTCTCACCTCCAACCACACACCCCCAGAAGATTTCCTGTTACATCTCATTGGCCAGAACGAGGTCTCGGGAACTGCCCTACCTTCGAAGGAGTCTGAGAAAGCGATTGCCTGGGAAAGGGGAATGGGAGAAATATAACCGGCTTAGTCAATTAGGATTCATCTCCTTGGGATGCACTATTGATACCCCAAATTAGTTCAAGGTTCTGTTGGCAGAGAAGAAGGGAGGGTGCTTCTCTTGTGTAGTTTTCTACAGTATTCTACAGTGCAGTATTTTCCAGGGATACTGTCTCCCCAAAGCCATCTTTCCTGATTGGCCAGAGCAATGCTAATGACAGTAAAGAGATCTAGGCTTCAAAGAGACTCAATCCAGATCCAGAGTCTCAGAACTTCTCTCATGCAAAGAACTGCTTTAGCTTCTAACACTTCGTTTCTGAGCCCTTGACGGCATCTTCTAACACACACTCACATCCTCTCTAGACCATGGGCCACAGTTTTCCAGCAATGGGTCTGTGTAAAATGCACGCTTGGAAAGAAAACATTCTGTCAGCGGAACACCGTTCTACTGAGCTGTAACTGCTGAGCACAGAGATATTATCATCCACTGTAGCTTGAGCCCCTCACCATTTGGAGCCAGAGTCAAACTTCTTCTTCTTCTTTTTTTTTTTCAGACTGTGGTCTTTATATTTGTAAATAGACCATCCAGGTGGTTTCTTATATAAAACCAAACTGTGAGATGCTTTGACATGGCAGTTTTCCAGCTCCCATACTTCCTGTCAAGATTTGAATAGACTCAAGTTTCAGCCACAGAGCGTACACTTTCTCTATCCATCCCCTCCTTACAGCAGTTTCCAGAGACAGAAACTGCTCTCAGGCAACTGGCTTAGGATCTCAACCCAGAGATGGTGGCAATAACTTACTTCCTTTTCTTCATCACCTATTTAGTGATCCTTGTAATTAAATAATGCAAAGAAGTGTATGATACATATAAAAAAATGATAGATTTCTTTTTTTAAGATTTTATTTATTTATTTGACAGAGAGAGATCACAAGTAGGCAGAGAGAGAGGAGGAAGCAGGCTCCCTGCTGAGCAGAGAGCCCGATGTAGGGCTCGATCCCAGGACCCTCATATCATGACCTGAGCCGAAGGCAGAGGCTTTAACCCACTGAGCCACCCAGGTGCCCCAAATTGATAAATTTCTATCAGGTATAATGATGTACATGTGTGTGTATTAATCAAAACAAGCTGGATGATTTAGGAAGATTTTAAACAAGAAGTAGAGTTAGAACTATGGGTAGATTTTAGCCAATGGAGACAAAAAAAGGAGTGAGCTTTCCTGGGTGAGGAGTCTTTAATGTGTCTCTAGGTAGGGAGGTGAGGGCCGTCAGAGGAGGGAGTATAGTTATATACCCAAGTGTGTAAGTAGTTTGGATAAATCCATGATTAATCTATCTCAATTATTTGAAGCCTCCTGTTTTCTGTTTATATTGACTATTAAGTTTATTGTGGTGGGTTTCCTGGGAATACCTTGAGCTACCCATATTCAGCCATTTCTTTTCTTCCACTCAGTTTCCTCATGCAATCTTGACCTTGATCTAGCTACTCCCCAAACAACAAATTTTGAATTAAAATGAATACAAGTCAGAAGTTTTGCAAAATCTGCAGTCCTTCATATTATTATTCATTCCACTGACAGAAAATGGGTATCTGACCTGTAGTCTCTTGAACTATTTCCGTTAGATCTGCCTTGTATTAACAGGGAAATGTTAGCACCTTCTGATCTTTTCCACGTATACATTCTGGATATAATTCTCCAAATGTACTATTATTGTTATTTTACTTATTTAGCACCAATTCTTAAACATCTGTTCCTTTTAATCAAGAGAAGAGTGAAACAAATGGGTTAATTATTATATGCATGAGAATCAGTTTTTCACCTTCCCATTTTCTTTTTCAAAAAAAAATTGACAATATGCCTGAAGACATGCAATCCTTGTCTTCTGATGAAAGGCAGTTTCTGGCTTCTACTGGCTGGATTTAATCTCATTAGAGAATTTGGAAAATTGGGGGTGCCTGGGTGGCTCATTGGGTTAAGCCTCTGCCTTCAGCTCAGGTCATGATCTCAGGGTCCTGGGATCGAGCCCCACGTCAGGCTCTCTGCTCACCAGGGAGCCTGCTTCCCCCTCTCTCTCTGCCTGCCTCTCTGCCTACTTGTGATATCTCTCTCTCTCTCTCTCTGTCAAATAAATAAATAAAATCTTTAAAAAAAATTGGATTTCATGTGTCAGCAAAACTTATCATTCCTTAAAGCATTTGAAAAACCGGCAAGGGTGGGGAGAGGGTGGTAAAATCAGAAAATGCAAGAGGATATATAGATCCTGAAACAGGGCTTGAGAAATCGTCTTTATTCACACAAGACCAAATGTGTATTTACTGAAAACAACACATGGAGAGGATGGGAGCTAGAACTTGCTTTGTTAAGCTAAAGCTTGGGAAATATTGTAATTGAAGATCCACCTGGTGTGTTCAAAGCAGATTATAAGCCTGTTGAGCAGCAACCAAGTTCTCTGGAGATCGGTTTGTACCTATGAACATAGCTGGGTTGGCCCTGTGGTACTCAAATCAAATCAGGCCACAGCTTTGCTTTCACCCATGATGTCTGTCCCTCTCCTCTCTCTCTCTCTCTCTCTCTCTCACACACACACACACACACACACACACACACACACAAAGTTTAAATGGGAATGGGTATTTTGGTAGGTTGAATAATGGTCCCAATATGTTCATATTCTAATTCCTGAAATCCTTGAGTGGTACTTACATGGCAAGAGAGACTTGCAGATGTGAAGGTCTTGAGATGGGGAGAATATCCTTGATTACCAGGGGGGAGGGCCTAAATGCAACGGCAAGTATTCTTATAAAAGGATTCTTCTAAAAGGCAGGGGGAGATCTGGCCACAGGGACAGAGATAGTGATGCATCACAAGCCCAGGAATGTGAGCGGCTGCCAGGAACTGGAAGAGGCAACGACTGTACTCTCCCTTAGAGCTGCTGGAGGGAGTGGGGGCCTGTGGAGACCTTGGTTGTGGCCCAGGGAAGCTGATTTCGGACTTCAGGCTTCCAGAACTATGAGGGGATACATTTCTGTTGTTGTAAGCCACCAAGTTTGTGGCATTTTTTTCCAGTAGCAGAAAGACATGAATACAGAAATATAGTGGGGGGACTCTTAACTATCCAAACTTAAGGCAAAAATCACGTGGAGATAAATTGTTGACCCCTGCAAATCACTTCAGAACATAGCCCACTGGAGAAAGACATGGCAAGTTTTGTTCCTAGCACGCACTGGAACAGAGGGTTGCCTCTCGACTTGAGCTGCCAGATGAAGTAGTTGGCTCGTGTTTAGAGGCTATGTCCTGAGGAAAATATTTATCTTTAAACATTAGACTTCTCACAAAAGTACCTGGCAACCAAGATGCATATGGCAGATGCATATCTCCCATTTCACTCTCAGTCAAGGGTCTTTGCATGGAACAATGGACAGCATTGCTCATGTGTTTCAAATTGCTCTTTCCTTCTCTACCAAGGTTGAGTTTGTTTAAGATAAATAATAAGAGCTAACCAGTATAAAGACTCCCTGCATGCCTGATTCTTTTCTAATTGCTTAAATTAACTCATTTCAAGCCATAAGCTTGAAAGGTACAGAGAGGCTAATAACTTGACTCAAATGGATTTTTCTTATTTGTTTGTTCATTTAAATAACCTTCCAATACAAAATTAAAGATGTTTGAAAATCCCAACTTTTTGTCCCATAAGGCTTCCTTGGGGAGCTGCCTAATAATATGGGGGTCTCAATTTCAGAACCTGTGGACCCTTTAAAAATAGGCTATTCCTGGGACGCCTGGGTGGCTCAGTTGGTTAAGCAGCTGCCTTCAGCTCAGGTCATGATCCCAGCGTCCTGGGATCGAGTCCCACATCGGGCTCCTTGCTCGGCGGGGAGCCTGCTTCTCTCCCTCTGCCTCCGCGCTCTCTCTCTCTCTGACAAATAAATAAATAAAATCTTAAAAAAAAAAAAAAGGCTATTCCTGAAGGAAGCTCCCCTCTTGTTTTGTGTGGATTTTCTCATCTACTCTCCATTTGTCTTGAAATGCAGATGTTTTTAGAAAACTTTTCCCTTCTTTGCTATTAACTTGAAGACATTCTTCTATTTTCCAAATGTTAATTTTCATAATTCAGGCTAATGCTGCTAAATTAATACACACTTATTTCCAAATTCTTTTTCCAGCAACCTGTGCAGATATCAAAGCTAATCCACTCTGTGCTTCCTTTACTTAATTTTAGTCCATTTAAAAAAATTGTCTACTTTATTTTATTTTTTTAATGAAGTAGATAAATTGCACATGATTTATTTAGCATCAGTTTCAAGGTTCCCCGTTCTTTTTTTAAAATTTCTTTTCAGTGTCCCAGAATTCATTGTTTATGCACCATACCCAGTGCTCCATGCAATATGTGCCCTCCTTAATACCCACCACTAGGCTCACCCAACCCCCTACTCCCATCCCCTCCAAAACCCTCAGTTCCTCAGAGTCCACAGTCTCTCATGGTTCGTCTTCCCCTCCAATTTCCCCCCCACTTCCTTCTCCTCTCCACCTCCCCATGTCCTCCGTGTTATTCCTTATGCTCCGCAAATAAGTGAAACCTATTTTAATTTGTCTTTCATATAACGCATTTGAAATAAGTCCTTTTCCCTTCCTAACCACAGAACATTTTCTTGGGTCCAGTGAAATTGCTGCAATTTTATACAATCTTCAATAACTCTCTTACTCGAGGAGCCTTAAGTAAGATTCCGCTGCAACTCAAAGCTGCCATAAAGCTTTGTCTCTACCAGTTAAATAACCAGACTGGAGCACACTTGATGGTATTCTTCAGGCCTCCCGAGTAACTAAGTGCTGTTGCTGCATAGCTGACAGCCACCCAACGATTCAGAGATTGAAAAAATGAGTGAATTTGCAGCAGCAATTCGGTCACAGGGCACGCAGGGGAGATCCAAGAATGATTCTTTCACTTAAAATCACCTGCATCATTACTGTGGACCCCACTTGTCTCACTGATTGTTTGAAAAATAGAGACTTCTTTTTCTGTTTTTTTATCCAGACAACTTGGCAGTCTATGGTGGTATTGTCTCTCTTTCTGAGATGTTTCTCCTTTTCTTCACTGTAGCAAAAACCTGGCTCTCTCCTAAGGACTCTGATTCTCCTGCATCCCTTTTGGGTTTATTTTCCTGCTCTCCACATACCTTAGGCTTGTCAAGAAAGATGGTGCGGTTCTTACACTATTGCTGCTCTGCCCAGATTCCCCTTCCTCTCATGCACTCATCCCATCTGCTGGCTGCTCTAAGTTGGGGCGCTGACTATGCAAAGCTGCTTCCTTCTCTGTAGCAACATCTCTCTAGACATGTCTCCTAAGCCAAGGGGAACAAAAGCAAAAAATAACCTATGGGGGCTACACCAAAATACAAAGCTTCTGCACAGCAAAGGAAGAAAATCAGCAAATCAAAAAGGCAACCTACAGAACGGGAGAAGATATTTACAAATGATATATCTGATAAGGTTAGTATCCAAAATACATAAAGAGCTTATATAACTCAAAACAAAACAAAACAAAACAAAAAAATAAGGGTGCCTGGGTGATACAGTCAGTTGGGTGTCCATCTCTTGGTTTTGGCTCAGTTCATGATTTCAGGATTGTGAGATGAAGCCCTACAGTGGGCTTTGTGCTCAGCTCAGAGTCTCCTTGAGACTCTCCCCTCCTTCTGTCCCTGCCCCACTGTGCAATCTCTCCCTAAAATAAGTAAATAAATCTTTCAACAAAAAACCAAAGAATCCAATTAAACAATGGGTAGAAGACATAAACAGATGTTTCTCCAAAGAAGACATACAGCTGGCCAACAAACACATGAAAAGTTGCTCAACATCACTAATCATCA
This sequence comes from Mellivora capensis, assembly GCA_004024625.1. NCBI lineage: Eukaryota > Metazoa > Chordata > Mammalia > Carnivora > Mustelidae > Mellivora > Mellivora capensis. The sequence continues at coordinate 245,377 of PISX010000668.1, forward strand.
GGGAAATGCAAATCAAACCACAAGTTACCACTTTGCTCCCATCAGGAAGACTAAAATTAAAAACACAAGAAAATGGGGCACCTTTAGTGTCTGCCTTCAGCTCAGTCATGATCCTAGGGTCCTGGGATTAAGCCTCGCAGGGCTTCTTGCTCAGTGGGGAGCCTGGCTTTCCCTTTCTTTCTGCCGCTCCTTGTGCCCCCTCTCTCTCTCCGTGTCAAATAGAAGAACCATAAGGAATAACAAGTGTTGGTGAGGTTGTGGAGAAAAAGCAACGCTCTTGCACTTTTGGTAGGAATGCAAACTGGTACAGCCACTGTAGAAAACAGTATGGACGGTCCTCAAAAAATTAGACATAGAATTACCATACGATTCAGTAATTTCACCACTGGACATTCAGTAATTTCACCACTGGAATACAAAAACACTGATCCAAAAAGATATATGCACCCCTATGTTAATTGCAGCATTCTTTACAACAGCCAAATGATGGAAGCAACCCAAGGGTCCATCAATAGATGAAGGGATGAAGAAGATTTGGTAGATACAAAAAATAGAATATTACTCGGCCATAAAAAAGAGTGAGATCTTGCTACTTTCAACAACATGGATCTAGAGGGAATAATGCTAACTGCAATAAGTCAGTGAGAGAATGACAAATACCATATGATTTCACTCATATGTGGAATTTAAGAAACAAAGCAAATGAAAAAAGAAAGAAAGAAAAACAAAACAAAACAAGAAAACCAGACTCTTAATAAACTGGTGGTTACCAGAGGGGAGGAGGATGGGTAAAATAGGTGAAGGGGATTAAGAATACACTGGTCTTGGGGCACCTGGCCGGCTCAGTCAGTGGAGCCTCTGACTCTTGATTTCGAGGTTATGAGCTCAAGCCACATGTTGGGTGTGGAAATTATAAAGTTCTTTAAAAAAAGAATACACTTGTCTTGATGAGCACTGAGTAATGCAAAAAATTGTTGAGTGACTATATTGTACAACTGAAACTAATATAACACTATATGTTAATTATAGTGGAATTTAAAAATAAAAGTAAGATTTTTTTAAAAAGCTCTTTCCTTCTGAGAACTGCCCTATGTCAGTTGGTCTCAAAGTGTGGTCCCTGGACCAGCATCAGCATCAGCATCATCTGATCATTTGTTAAAAATGCAAATTCGCAGGCCCCACCCTAGGCCTATTGAGTAAGAAACTTGAGATTGGGGTCCAACCTTCTGTTTCTGATGCCCACTAAAGTTGGTCCACCACTACCTTAGAGTGAATGGATCAGAAATGTCCAGGACGGTATGTCTTCCTTTCAGGGGTTATCTGCAGACAAAGGCTGAGTGCTTCAGGAAGTACAAAAGACTGCTAGTCCCTTCCCTCCACAGGGTGCAACTTCATGATGCCATTCAGCCTTCAGAGCTTCTTGTGGGATCAGGCTGCGGGTGGAATTGAGCTGAACCTATACCTTCACACTTTTTCCCTGCCTATTCCTTGTTCCCTTAAGAGGTGTTATGAGTTGAATTGTGTCCTCCCAGAAGAGAAATGTTGGAATCCTAACCCTCATTGTCTCAGAATGTGAACTTATTTGGAGATAGGGTCTTTGCAGATGTAATTAGTTAAGATGAGGTCCTCCTAGAGAAGGTTGGGCCCTTAAATCTATATGACTGGTGTCCACATAAGGTGAAGACACTGTGACATGGGGAGAGTGCCCTTGCAGATGGCCTGCTGAGTATAGACAGTATAATGAGATGAAAGGCAAAAGTAACGGTCTGATTAACCAGCTACACATGCCGCGGATTCAGCTATCTTCGGCCTCTCATTCTTGTTACTTTCTACTGCTCATTATTCTTGGGGTTTGTGTCCCTTTCCAAGCTCTTTCATGGTGTTCCCAAATGGTGCTCAATATACCGAGCTGCCCACAGAAGGTCATCTGATGAAGACAGAGTGGCATTGCTCTCAGAACTCTCTCGAAGGGAGACATTTCCAGTTACATTGCTGCTCAAAGTTGGAGTACTTGAATTAGGAAAAGAAATAATTAAACAAGGGATCATGGAAGGACTTTGGCTTCAATTTCTAAGTGAAGCTAAATAACAAGAACTCATGGAAGGTATTAAAGGGAAATTCCTCATGTTGATTTGTTGGATGTTGGCCTGTCCTTTCTTTTGGAATTTCTCCAGTGTAAACTTTTAAGTCATTTTCTATTTGTAGAATTCTGTCACAGCTCAGGTTTGGCTTCTCCAACTGGTGCTTTCCTTAGATGAAGCATTCAGTAAGATATAACTAAAGAGAAAATAAACATTTGACTAGAATTACTATAATGTGCTGTTAATGAAAGGAGAGTTTTAAAAAAATGGTGTATATTAAAACTTAAGTTTCCTAAAGTAGCTTTTCCAAAATAACAAAACATCATTTGCTGAGTAGTGACTGAAGGTACACTGACTGGCTCTAGCTCTTTTCTGTTTAATGTAGACTAATTCTATATACTTCAAGGCCAAATTTGCTTCACTTAGCTTAATTGTCAGTTAGATGAATGGAAAATAGCACGTTACTAATTCTAATTTATCTTGCTTTGATATAGTCAAGATTCATGCAGCAGGGATAAAAAGGGAGGTCAGATTCTGATCTGACAACTTTTTCTTTTTTATTATTCGTATTTTGCTATAATTGCTAACATTTAGCAAACAGTCCAACTAAATTACAAATAAAGTACATAGCTGCCATTTCTTCTCATAAAAGGAAAATGTTAAGTCCAGTATCATTACAGAGAATTAAAAAAAAGACATACTTGTATGGTTAATTTTTGTATTTTTTGCAAAGAAATCCTGTATTTATGAAAACCTTTGCAAATAGGGTTAAGTTGTTTCTGTTTTGGTCAAAACTCTTTTCTCAAATCTGATGGCCCTGCTTTGAATTACTCTTCTTAAAGACAACCCATTCATAGAACAATCCGTTTATACTATTCTCAACAAGACTGCTTTTTCCAAAAGCCACGAGAGAATGTGGAAGTTTTGCTTTGTTCTTCATATATAACAAGTGTCAATTTTCTGTTCTGTAGTTGCTTGAGTGGATTGCTGGGCCACAGATCTGCTATTAAAAAAATAAGCTCAGGATTGTTCGTGATGAGAAGAGATGTGCAAAATCCGTTATCCTGTGTGACACTAACGCTTGGGGACTTCTTTCCGTTTGAAAGGAAACTGCAGAAGTTGGAGGTTGTCTGTCTGGACCACTTCAGTCCTCTTGGACTCTGGGAACACGGTTGAGTCAGGACTTACATGCAGACATAAATGGGCAGCCAGCTCTCTGATGTGAGGAGTGTGTATATATGTGTGTGTGAACCTCAGTTTGTTCATCCGCAGAATGGAGGCAATGCTGCCCACTTCATTGGGTTTTAGATGGGAGTCAAAATAGGGCAATTTTCAAAAGATGCTTTTACCTATGTTAAAGATAGAAGTGATAGAAAAAATGGGAATTGATCAATGAGGGCTATGTTAGTGGTCTCAACATATTTATTCAGTGCCCTGCTTTTCTTTAAAATGGAGATAATGATATTGACCTACTTCAAAAGGTTGGTGAGAACAACTAATTACTGTTGTAAAACACTTTGAAAACATCGAATGCTATCTATGCAGATGCTAAATACTGACTTCCTGATGCAGTTGAAAGGATTAATTAGGGAATGTTTGCTTGAACCTTGATCCTCTAATGAAAGGTGTTTCTCTTGTTGCTATTTTCGTGTTAACTATTATTTTGTGCCATAATTTGCTGGATAGTAAGTGTCATGTCTGGCTGGTTTTTAACTGTTTCCACACAGAATTTTGATAATTTTTCTTGGAGAGATGAAATCGATTTCACTTTGAAAAATGTCCAAGGTCGGGGCGCCTGGGTGGCTCAGTGGGTTAAGCCTCTGCCTTCAGCTCAGGTCAAGATCTCAGGGTCCTGGGATTGAGCCCTACATCCGGCTCTCTGCACAGCAGGGAGCCTGCTTCCCCCCTCTCTCTGCCTGCCTCTCTGCCTACTTGTGATCTCTCTCTCTCTCTGTTAAATAAATGCATAAAATCTTTAAAAAAAATAATAAAAAAATAAAATGTCCAAGGTCATTCTACTAAACTGATTTATTTTGTCACGTCACTCACAGCTTCCTAGATGTTCTCATTCAAGCCTCTCTTTCATGGTCCCCTTGAAACATGGTGCTTAGTGATGGATTTACAATTCTCAAATTCCTTTATTTCTCTGACCATGTTTTTCACCAATTCCAAAAGAATTAAGAAGATTTTGGGAGGGGGGTGGAAATGAACATTTATTTATTTATTTACTGAGAAAAAGGATTTGCTTAAAAATAAAAGTCGTCTATGGTGAGTGCTGTGAAGTGTGTAAACCTGGAGATTCACAGACCTGTACCCCTGGGGATAAAAATACATTATATGTTTATTTAAAAAAATTTAAAAATTAATTAAAAAAATCAAAAAATAAAAAGTAGAAGTCGTCACTTCCATTTTCCATACTTAAATTTGTAGGTATACAAGCTTCGTTTCCTGTTTTCTTCTTTTAATTTTCTTGAAGGCAAAAGGAACTACCTTTAGAATATCCTTATCCTTAAGGGGATTTGATGAAATTTCATTTTCACTTCTTTCCAGTGAATACAATTGCTCCAAATTGTTTTGCTGTTTTCCAATGTATTGTGAATGACAATTTTGTCAGTTAAAGAACCCAGATTATTTCAGAAGCTGAAAAATTCATGTAAAGGCTATCAGGCAGCTCACAGAGTCTGAGGGGAAGCCAAAGGCCCCAAACAATGCCCAAATCATGTTGTAGAAGTGCCTTCTCTGGAAACCAAATTCTACAGCTTGTACGTTTCCATCCCTGACATGGGTGCCACCAGCTGCTGCCACCTTAAAGGTCACTGCTGCCTCTGAAAGATCAGATGTTGCTGCCTCCGCCATCAACACCCATCTCCACAATAAATTTGGGCAGCCCCTTTTTCTTTTTCTTTTTCTTTTTCTTTTTTTTTAGGATTTTATTCATTTATCTGACAAAGAGAGCACAAGCAGTGGGAGCAGCAAGCAGAGGGAGAAGAAGAAGCAGACTCCCAGCACAGTAGGGAGTCGGACACAGGGCTGGATCCCAGGACCCTCAGGATCATGACCTGAGCTGAGGGCAGAGGCTTAACTGTCTGAGCCACCCAGGTGCCCCAGCCATTCCTTTTTTTTTTTTTTTTTTAATTTCTTTTCAGTGTAACAGAATTCATTGTTTATGCACCACACCCAGTGCTCCTTGCAATATGTGCCCTCCCTAATACCCACCACCTGGCTCCCCCAACCCCCCCCCTTCAAAACCCTCAGGTTGTTTTTCAGAGTCCATAGTCTTTCATGGTTCATCTCCCCCTCCAATTTCCCTCAACTCCCTTCTCCTCTCCATCTCCCCATGTCCTCCATGTTATTTGTTTTGCTCCAGAAATAAGTGAAACCATATGATAATTGACTCTCTCTGCTTGACTTATTTCACTCAGCATAATCTCTTCCAGTCCCGTCCATGTTGCTACAAAAGTCGGGTATTCATCCTTTCTGATGGAGGCATAATACTCGATAGTGTATATGGACCACATCTTCCTTATCCATTCGTCCATTGAAGGGCATCTTGGTTCTTTCCACAGTTTGGCGACCGTGGCCATTGCTGCTATAAACATTGGGGTACAGATGGCCCTTCTTTTCACTACATCTCTATCTTTGGGGTAAATGCCCAGTAGTGCAATTGCAGGGTCGTAGGGCAGCTCTATTTTTAATT